>CAAKMY010033465.1:14194-47230 GCA_901111285.1 Corrigiola litoralis | reverse complement strand
ACGACAATAACGTCAAACCCTAGCAGGCCAATCGTTATCGATATACGTTAATCAACTAACTAATGATAAAATCAATCCCGGGTTTATTCTTAATGAGATTTATTATCGTAATCGCACTTGTCGGAGGACACATACTCCAACAAGTCGCGGGCAACCCAAGCTTATTGTGACTCAAGGCTCTATTATAGATTGTTTCTTTGTTTCTTTTCGGCTTTGCACTTGCATCACCATGTTGTATGTCCCCGTGTTACTCAGGAAGTGAATCTTAAGTCACTCATCAGGACATAACTACTGAGAAGTTTTATGTCCATTAAACATTTAAACGTTTTTGAAAAATTCATTGAACTTTTGAGAACTTTCAAAAGCTTACCAGGGAAAATGCAAAACTATAGGGCCAAAACAAAAAAAATCTTATATAACCATCAAGTGGCTACCAAATAGTACTGACCCTCAATTTCAAAATCCTTCTTATATATTTTTATGGGCTCAAAAATCACGTGATATATCATCTTCATAAATAGTACTTTTCAGAATACCACGTTTTCGTATTTTTGCCATTGATTATTGAAAACGGAATTATTTTTATCAGGATTGGCAAAGGTTGGATTATTGTCATCAATTTTTCCAAAAACCGACTCTAATTCAGATAAATTTAGTTAACACAGAGACAACTCATCTAACTCGACCTAACGCAGCTGGGCACCCAGGCCAGTCCAAGCTAGAACCGAGCCATTATGGCCTAGGCTCGCTCGGCAGCTTGGCAAATATCAGTTGCTTATTTAACAAATTGTATCAAACACTTCAATTAAAATCAGTCACCTTATCAGGTTTAAAATTTCAACTACCTAATCAGATAATTTATCAATTTTCAACAATCTTATCAGTCTTTTTTTTGTCAAATATAGCCTATGGCTACTAGTCATGGCGTGGCCAAATAATGAAAATGTTGCGCAAAAGTTGACAAGAAGAGCAGCACTGCACATGCAGACGCGAAATGTGGTTATTCCCTCTAACCTTCCTATCTTTACGTCATTTACATGAAATCAAATCTAGCCTTCCTTGTATTTATTCTACTACTATATCCTATACGATGACTATCTCTTTCTTCCCTCGAATTTCGGCATTCATATAGTAACATAATATTCACAGACTCTCTCATTTTCCCTCATTCTCATCCATCTTTCCCTTATTACTCCCGCCTTATCCCTTCCTTAATTTGCCCAACCTTTGCACTCTTCTTCCAGGTCAATATCGCACTTTTTCATATAAGAAATATATGTTTTTTTTTGCATGGTGTGTTGTGAGTGTTTGATATGTGTTTTTTGTGGTTTTATGGATACCCTTTACGACTTTGGAGGTCTTATGATGATTAAAATGAAGATATGTGATGTGTGTAACTTGGGTTGTTTCTTATCTTTGTGATGCTTTCTCGTGTTATTTGCCTTGTTGGTAATGATTTGATCTTTGTGTATTTTGGTGATATTCTTGTTTTTGATTAATTTTTTTGCATGCCATCAATGGTATTACCTTTGACTGTGGATTGCATGTGTGAATCTTGTTGGGTAATGCTCATTTTTGAATGTTTTAGGATCAGACAATTTGAAACAAACATGTTCATATAAAAAAGTTTGTTCTTATTGGATTTTTAGGATGATAAATCGGTATGATTGGCGTGTAATATATCAAGGAAACAAACTAATGATCATATTTGTTTGTATGGTACTAGGAATTCAGGATTAGTGTATTCGAAATCTCTAGATCAGCCTTTCGAACTTTTTGTTTTCGTTACAGGATTAAGTAAGGCGGGATCCATACTGGGTAGTTGTGGTTTTCATCCTTGAATGATCCGATAATTTTGTGAGTTTAGGATTGAAGGGAGTGTTCTGTGAGCTGAAGGTTGCCTTTGGCATTATATGATTGGTTCAATGATTGATACTATTTGAACAAGAATTATTCTGAGCATATCCTGATATACTAGTGATTGTTAGTGTCTAAAAAGATGCTTTTGGCCTCTTAGAGATATCCTCATCACTTTGGTTGGTCTTTTGTTATGATGTCTTCTCTCATTTTTGTGCCAATTCACGCGTTTCGAGCATGTGATTACTCTCTGATCTACCATATAGTTGTCAATAAATTCCAGGCTATTACAAAATCAAGTTGGCAGGGTCTTTTTAAGATTTGGTGCTATACTTTTGTTATTCGGATCCAGAACTAATTGTATTATACTAGTTTTGAAACACCCCGCTTTCTAATTTCTATTTAGTGACTTGTTTTGATTTGAAAAAATGTTTGAAGTGACACTTAAGGCCATAGTGGTATGGAAACTATTTGTGGAATTGTAGTCGTATTTTCTAGGTTTTTAACAATAAATTCCAGGAGTAAGGTGTTAAGCTTTTCACCCGAATTTAGCTAATGTTATATACTTTTCTTTGAGTTCTCTTGAGCTTTATGGATCTTATAGAAATTTTCTAAATTGAAATTAAGACAAGGTGAAACGACAGATCTGAAAGCTTGCACTTTCGTGATTGTTTTGTAGAAAGACTCTTTATGCTTTCATACATCTTAACTTCTTCAGACCTTGCATTTGGCAATTGGCAATAGCACACTGACTTCTTATTGTATAGTTGTATTCTGGAATCTATATCATAGTCCCCTCTTAAATCTTAATGTTGAGGCAGAAGTGCAAAGTGTGATTTTGTGGACTTTGATAGACTTCGGGGTGTTGTCTAAGTTTAGGAGCGGATAGGGTTATGGCTCTTTTTCTGTAAAGCAGATATAAAGACAACCTTTTCTAAAAATGTTCTTCAAGATCATTTGAAGTGGTAGTAACCCTGTTTAGTATGTTCAGTTAATTATAGCTCTATTTGTATTTGGTTTTATGTGATGTCTGTGAATGTTTAGGGAAGTAATTTTCATATGGAAATTACTGGCCAGCTGAGCTTTCGAATGAGAACCTGCTTTCTATGTCGAATAAATTATTCTCTCCTGGATGCTTGTGCTGATTGTTGGCTTGCACCGTGGGAATTGCAGGATTATTTTGGATAGTTATGGGTGCTGTGGATACCTCCAAAAGCAACAAGGAATACCAGTTGCCAGCTGAGGCTAAGAAGATTCTGTATTCAATAGCTTCCGAATGGAGTGATGTCATTGACCCAAAAGCTTTGCAAGTAATTCGGTTAAAGGGTGCAATGACCAATGAGGTCTACCAAATTAAGTGGCCAACGAAGGCTGGAGAAATGTCAAGGAAGGTTTTAGTTAGAATATATGGTGAGGGTGTGGACGTATTTTTTAATAGAGAAGATGAGATTCAGACTTTTGAGTGTATGTCAAAGCATGGACAAGGACCTCGGTTGTTAGGACGTTTCTCTAGTGGGCGAATTGAGGAGTTTATTCGTGCAAGAGTGAGTTTTCTGTTTTACTGTTTGTCTTCTTTTCAGTGGGATTTCATACAGAAATTCTCAAGAACGCTTCTAAAGTTGTTTTTTTTTTTTAATTTTATCATTGTGCAAAACATTCTTTCTCGGCCCTGAATTTGCTCATGTTTTGCTTTCATGTTTACAACTTTCTTGTGGGCCTTGAGTAATCCTTAATAGTTTCTGTTTTGTGCTGGACTTTTATTTTCTGTCTACCATATGTCAGTATGCAGGTTTGTGAATGGATAAGAGCAATATTGTGGTAATTTTATATGGTATGAAGTTTGTTGTTGTGTCGAAAACTTGATTTTCATTATATATCCAACTTTATGTACTAGTAGAAAGTGCTGGATATGTGGAGCTCTCTTTGTCTAGATCAAGGACCACCTGTTGTTATCTGTACCTTGTCTTTCCCTATTTGCAGGAGTATCATTTCTTCTGTGGTACTCTAAATATGTTCTTTTAAATAATGAACCTCTAATAGTTTTTGGAACTGCAAAGAGCAACTTAGAAAGCCACTGTTATATTTTTGGACTTTGGACCTTGGTGGTGTGTGCCTACATCCTGGACATGTTTGGGATGTCGCCTGACAATATTCTGGTGTGTGAGAAAATCCATAGGCGGGGAGGGGATATAATTGACATGCTTGAGCTTGTAATACGTTACATCAGTGTCAGTCACTGTTGTATGCTGGAAAACTAAAGCGGAAGTCAGGGTCTTCCCAGTGTCCATTTGGGCCCATATAATCATGAACTACCTGGGCTTGTAGATGACATGACACAGGAGAACTTGTGGAAGAGAGCTATCATTGCATGTACTGGGTGTTTCTGGTAGGGTAGGAACAAGGAGATTGTTAGTGACCGACATCCTGATAGCTCGTAGGCAACTTCACTTGGAGGCAGGCGGGGTCCTTTGAATCTTATTCGTGCATCTGGTTTTTTTCTTTTAGTGTTACCTATTAGCTCATATGTCAGAAGAAAAGGTTATATCATTTCATTTACTTGTAGAGGACATCTTGTCTTTTGTTTCTATATACTTTAATTTATACATTGATGCAATTTTGTTTATCGAGAGGTAGGGAATACTGTCATTATCTGAAGATTTGTGTTGTCCCCTAGTTTGCCATTTCGGTTCAATCGTATAAGGGAGTGGGAATCTGAAATTGAGGATCCTTGTTAGAGAATTATGTCTAAGTCTGTGCCGTCCTTATATGAGTTATCACTTGAGTTGTGAGATAATTTGTGGTGAACCTATTTGAATGTGGACCAATCTGATGACTCTGTCCGTGAGGGGAAAATATGTCTCAGGAGTCAGTATCATAGCCATGTATGAGTAGAAACGGGAATATATGCCAGTTCATAGTTTGCACTTAATCTTCTTTTGATGCTATTTGTTATATATACTTTGGAAGAGGATGAAGGTCTATAACTCCATGTGCTTCATATTGCTCATGTTTCTTGGAAAATTGTGTGCTACATATTGGGAATTGCAGAGACCATAGTAATTCTCTATCAGAAGGTGTAGGCTTTGGTAAGTTAAAGGCTATAACTTACTGGGAGGAGAAAAATATTTACTACTTCATCAGAAATTATGTTTCACTATTTGATATCTATTTTAATTTTGGAATTTCAGACGCTATCTGCATCTGATCTGCGTGATCCAGATATATCTGTTCTCATAGCTGCCAAATTGAGGGAATTCAATGAACTTGACATGCCTGGACCCAAAACTGTTAAACTCTGGGACCGATTGCGGTATTCTTCATTCTTATACTTAGTTTACTTGGATAAATATGCTTCATTATGATTATCTACTCCTATATTCTAATTCTTTTCTCCAATATTACTTCAGAGATTGGTTGAACACAGCCAAAAGCCTATCTTCTCCAGAACAAGCTGAGGCGTTTCGCTTAAATGCATTAGGAGAAGAAATTACAGAGTTGGAAGCAAAGCTTTCAAGCAACCAACGGATAGGGTTTTGTCACAATGATTTGCAATATGGTAACATAATGATAGAGGAACAAACGAGATTGATAACCATAATAGTAAGTTTCTCTTATTTGAGCGTGTATTTTACCAACAAATGATTATCATACGTGTCCCCAGGCATGTAACTAAGTTACCCATCCCCTGAAAATAGAAATCGTGGTGCTTTTCGCACATTAGTAGTACGTTGAGGTCTCGTGTTATCAGCCTTTGTATGTCAGAATTGAGTCCTTGACTTCTTGATGTCGTCAGTTGCGTTAGGAACAAAGGTTGAGTAAAAGATGGCCTCTGATTCTCTGTCTATGTCAATATATATCAGGGACCCTTTCTATGAAAACTAGGAATTTTGTTACCAAAAATACTGTGAAGTAAAAGGCCAGCTTGAAACCATTACCCTCACTAAGGCTTACAAAAGCAGACCTATAACTGTCTTTTGAATATGAGAAACACTTGGTCTTCTCCATTCTAGTGGTGACCTTTCTTAAGTAAGGAAGACAGTTTTAAATTTTTAATGGACATACTGGAGGGATTTCATGAGATTGTTGTTTTTCTTTCAAGGAAATCATTGAAACCATTTGGGATATTCAGTATTAGGGCCTTGTAAATTTGAGCTGTTATAGCTGTAATTTGCTGAGCTCAATGGACTGAACTGAAGTTGTTGAATTGAATCAAAGTTGCAAAATTTCATGTAAAAAGAACAATGACTAATAGGAATTGAGCTCGCAGAAGAATTTACTTGTCCTGCCTATTTTGTATTTGATGCATTATCTGATGTTGGGTTGAATAGGCACTTCTCATTGCCGTTGTCATCTAGATTTCTCAGGGTAATGTAGTGGTGTATCTTTTCTTTCATTCGTCTGACCTGTTTGGTTTTTAAATGATTATCTTGTTCACTTAATTTTGTCATGTGTTTAGGACTATGAGTATGCTAGCTACAATCCAGTCGCATTTGATATTGCCAATCACTTCTGCGAGATGGTGGCTGACTATCATACAGAAACACCTCATATTCTGGATTACAGTAAATACCCTGGTAAGCATCACCTTTAGCAGAGCTTTGATATGTTATGCTCTCATATTTACATTCAATTTGCTCAAATTACTTGAATACTAAATTAAATATAACCTGATTCCAACAGGCTTGGAGGAGCGTCGAAGATTTATGTGCACATATCTGAGTTCCGCAGGTACTCATTTGTAACTCTGAATGATTTACCAGAAAGATATAAGATAAGGTTTCTGAAATTTTACCCCTGTAAGAGAGGTGTGCCTTAAATTCTTCTTGTCACATTTTCTCGCTTCCACAATCCTCCCGGTATATTCTTCGATTGATGTCAGAGCCCCTTTCTTTTGGACTACAAGCTGTTTCTTCCTATGTTGGGAGTTTCCTTGTTGAAGTATTGTCCTTGACTTCATTGGAATTCTGTAGGAAACCATACTTTTATTTCTCCCCTTTCCTTATTGTCTTTATATTTTTCAACTTTTGGGTGATAACGATCAGTAGAAAATATTGGTGGTCTGGACTTATAAACCATATATCATTTCTCAAAGTTGAGTATTATTTCAAGTGCTAACTAATTGGAGCTCATATGTTACGTAGGTCAGGAGCCCAGTGATCACGAAGTGGAACAGCTTCTTCAAGATGTTGAGAAGTATACTCTAGCAACCCACCTATTCTGGGGATTATGGGGCATAATATCGGTACTTTTGGATCCTCCTCTCAGCTCTTACTTTCATCACTATAATTCTGTGGCGAGGATCCTTCATTGGAGAAATCTGTACATTCCTGAAGATTTCTTTGCTTGAGATTGAATAATATGATCTTGTGCTTTCTATTTCATGTCACCAGTCAAATGTATTTCCAGAGTATTCATGCGGTTTACTGATAGGTTAGGCTTTTGAGCTTGTCTGTATTTTGTGAGTCTTTTGCCTTAGTTAGTATCCTCTAGGCAATGTAAGAGTTGTGGTTGATGAATTGTTTTTGATCTCTTGTGCCTTCCAACTTCATGTCACCACTCGAATACTCACTTCCAGGTTATCCGTCCGGTTTACTGATAGGTTAGACTTTTAGGCATGATAATCTTTTCTTTGAGTCAGTCATGCCATAATAAGAGTTGTGGATGTTAGAGGATGAAACACTCCTAACATACTTCTAGACATACCATATTTGCGTCTGGATATGACATTTAGGGATAACTTATGGGAACAATATGAATCACAGAGAGCTACTTGCCTGTCTATTTAACTGATTTTGTGGAAGGGAACCTTGGTTTGTTCTTTCTTTAACTATATGCCTTCTGAATTCTGATTGCCTTTCAAGTACATATTTAATAAAACTAACATCTTAATCCTCTCTAAGAAGACCTTTCTGTTATAATCCATTCGAAAACAAATGGCTACACAGCTCTTTTCTTGTGTCTTGACGCCTATCTCTTGAAACAGCGTAGTTCTACCTTCTTCATGAATTAAAATCTTTAGTAGGTGGGACTGATTATGGTGGTGGCCTATCAAAAATAATGAGACTTCTATTCTCGCTGACTCATTATGAATCTTATTGCCCATAATATTTAGGAACACGTGAATGAAATTGACTTTGACTACTTGGAGTATGGAAGGCAGAGGTTTGAGCAGTACTGGTTGAAGAAGCCTGAGCTCTTGGGTTCTTCTTGAATAGCTAAAGGTAAGAGTGAGATCACTACCAAGTTTTTCATTTACTGAACTAGTGATTTTGGCTTAGAGTTCTGGTTATAGAAGATGCTTTAATCTGATGTAAATTTTCTCCATGATGAAGTGTTTCAGCTGCAATATGTGCCACAACTGCAGACTGATGGGAGTGTCATCTGATATGAAAATCAATCAAAGCTCATTTTCTGGAGGGAGGTAGGCAAAATCCTGTACTGCAAGGTTTTCTGCTGATGGTGACTGTTTGTGAATTCATCTCTTTTGTGCAGCAGGGATGTGAAAGTAGCAAAAAGGTCGAGCTTCTTTAAGTTGAACACCTCTTGAAGGGTTGGTAGCCTGTCATGGAGGACCATCAGTTTCAAATATGATGTATATACAACCCATAAAAATCTCCTTCATATACATTCGATTGCTTTATCATTTATTTCTGCAAATCAGTTTGTATTTTGTAAAGGATCTATGTGTTCCTTAATACTCTCCGAAGTTACTATTGTAAATTCTGTTGATGTGATAAAGCGTTTCGGTTGTCCAAATAAATACTGCTTCAAATGGATGGATAAATCTTTCCGTACTACTGGTAAGTTGTCAAATATAACAACAACTAAGATGTACTCGAATTGAAAGAAAAAGAAAAGAATGGACTTACCATTCCTGAACTTGTAAGTTACTTTGTAACTATTGACAAGGACCATATTTGGTATGTGTTGCTACAAATTATATTTTTCTAAGAAGAAAGATATAGATAGATTTATTTTGTAGTCCATATTAGCAGTTGGCTTAATAGATGTGTGCATCACTATGGTTGTGGCCTTGTGATTTTTAAGTTCCTACTAATGACTTGGCTATTACAAATAGTAAGTAGTTCATCTTGCACAACCAAATTTCTTTAAACAGCCTAGGCTTGAGGCCTGAACGATTACTCCTGATTTATAACACCCTCTTGTTCAGATCTGGTAGTGTGCTTCTTGTACTGTTTTCCTATTACAAACATACCAGCTTCATGATACTTGATAAAAAGAAGGAAAAGGAACGGAGAAAGGGAGAGAGTACTGTACAACACTTTCAAATAGGCAATTGATGATGATTCTATGCATTCCAAAGCGACTGTCCATATAGTATATAGCATTTCGATTCAGAAAACCATAGAAGTTCTATTGAACTCGTCAACTCGATATATATTATTACTTGAGATGTTCTAGAAATGGAGCCAAATATATTAATTCTGTAAAATGGGTGTCTAAACTCCAAAGCATTGGAGAACTGTATGCATACACATATAGATACAGGATGATATAAGTAACTCTATGTAGTGTCTTCTCGTGATGAAAATGTGTACATCAGCCGTTGTAGCTTTGCATTACATGAGTGAGATAATACTCAAGAAGTTAGGAGAGAAAAGCATGTAGCTTGATTCACCTAAGACGCATTCTCACTGTTGGAAGTGGAAGTTTCTGGCTGAACTTCAGATTCGACCGTTACCTGTGGAGCTTCTGGGGTTGAGATTTGTGATTCTGAGGTCTGTGATTCTGAGTTTTGTGATTCTGTGCCCGAGGAAGTTTCAGTTTGAGCTGGTAAAGAAGCTTGTATAATCTCAGGAGGTTTAAACTTGTTTATGTAGTAGTTGAGTGATGGTCCAGAGTACACAGTTGTTTGTATCTGAGGCGGATTTTTGCCAACCTGAAGAAGGATTGATGAGGCAGCTGCAATAGAAATCAGGGCAAGGCCACCTACAATAGCTGCTGTATTCTCTGCACCATCAGATGAAGAACCTGCAGTTCCTGAGCTGATAACACTTTCTGCCACATAAACGACAGGCTGCAAAAGTTAAGGTGTGTCAGCTGGTACAATTAGGAATACTGGATCCAGGACTTAAGTAACAAGAGGTGCCAATGTGGAGTCTGTAATTTTTAAACTTGCAGTTCCTTAAGTGATTTATTGGCAAATCTCATTTGCACATGTTTGAAACCATGGAGGCTATTGACTAATGAACTTGATGAAACTAAAACTCAGCTGTATGTTTCATATATGTGGATCATTATGAAGTGGTTGTCTGATCAGCTATAAGAAGCTACAGATACAAGCGGTCACTTTCCATTTCCTTTTTGATTAATACTCCATATTTTTTTTTTCTTTAAGCATGATGTTCAAGACCCTGGTAACAACCAAATAGGTCATGAAACATTTATTTGTTATCCTGGTCCTTTCTAGTAGAGACCTTGTCCTCACTTTTAACAGAAACCGGTGACAACAACTTCTATGTTCAAATGCAACAAGCAAACTAGAATGACTCCAGGAGTTGATAGCAGTTTTCACAATGTCAAGTTGTCAACAATACAAATTCTAGGGCAAGTGAAAGATATTAGATGTTGCCTAGATCATGACTCCAACTTTTAGAGTAAGCTTTACGAAGTAGCCATATTTCTCCTGATCTACATTCTGCACTGAGAACTACTTACCATTTTTGTTAAGTTTTTCACCATTTAACAGTTTCATCAAATAACTTTTCATTAGTTCAGACAGCTCGACCAAAACAAATATCATCGGAATCCCTTCATATCTGATCCACAAGGAAGACATCAGAGGAAAGGACACTACAGAAAAGTAGTAGAAAAGACGGAAAATTGAATTGATACGAAGGTATCAGCTAGCGGTCCAGGATGCTTGAATTAGGCAGCTCCAAAAATCAGCAGAGCAACTGCTGATCCCTCAATTCCCCAGTACTTAATAAAACCAAAAGGCACTCTAAATCTTAGATGAAAATACTTATACACCACAATTGACTTTTTGCTTAGGCAGACAGAACACCTAGATTGCATTGACATGTATTTGCAACTATTTATAATTCAAATAATGAGAAGCCTATGACTGCAATTGATAACATCTGTCTCCACTCTTCCACTAGTACACGAATCAAAGGTGAATTCCCGCAAATTCTATTTGTTAATTGAGAACGAAGACAGATTGTAATACTAATAATCATGTCAAGAACGCTAAAATCTCAGTAAGAAAGAGAAGAGAGAGTAGCACATGACCACTAACCTCAACTGAATATATATTTGTCTGACCAGCAGTGTCTTTCTCTACATAACCGGTCCAACCCTTTTTCTTGGGTGGGAATGTACCGACCACCCTGGTCTTCTCTCCAGCTAGCCATTCCACACTAACCTTCCCTACCTGTTTACAAAAAAGCCTAATGCATGAGTCACCCTGAAGCTGATCGCTTTTTTCAACTACGCTTAAGCTCATTGTTAGGAAGAAGACGGATAAGGACAGGAGGCACTATTCCATTCCACGAAACAACATTGGATACAGAATGGCTGGTTATGTATAAATATGCACAAATGTATAAGCTAGATATCACGCACAACGAAAGACATGATGCTAACATCCTGATATGATAGCTTGAATTGCTCACCGGAATTTAAATATTAGCACAAAGATATAAATAAAAACATATGTAAAAGAATAAATGTATTGATATGCACAAATGAATAAGTCGGACATCGCACACAACAAACATGATGCTAGAAGCCTAAAATGATGATTTGAATTGCTCACTGGATTTGAGTCTCAGCTCAGAAAGACATCCCACAGTAATTTCTTTCCCGAGAATTCCCCTCATCAACCCTCTTTAGGCTTAACACAAACCATTTTTTACATGAGCAATGCTCATTTCAGTAAAAAAAAAAAAAAGAAAGAACTACAATGAAGCTATGTTGGTGAGTCGGTGACGTCCAACAACATCCATTGTTGTATGTATAACAAAATGCCTATAATTTAATTCTTTTGAGGGGAATGATGTAATCTTGCAATTCAATTCATTGTTAAAAATTACACGAAGGACCTTTATCCATAATCTTACTAAAATCCAGAGAGAACTCCTTAGACTTGTTTAAGTTAACTGTACTAGCTCCCTCCAGTTGAGCCAAAAGTGTCATATTTTCTTTCTTCCTTTTTCTCCTTTCTTTCGACAAGGCTCAACTATAGGCACATGTTGTCATATACTTACATCTATGATAAGAATTACATCAGTAACACATGAAAGAAACATGACAAAAGTAAGAGGTAGAAAACTAGACATGCTAAGCCATTCATTTTCTATCCTCAAACTAAACCAAACATAAGAACAAAAGTAACGAGAAAACTTTGTTTTCCTCCATTTTACTAAATCCCATCATTCCATACAAAGCTAATAAAACGTACAATACAACTATACAAGTTCTATATTTAATAAGCATAAAAGCATCATGAGCTTAACATCAGAAGGAAGAAATGGACTTAAAAAAGAGAGACATAAACCTCTTTATCAGGGGCACATTCTTCATCATTGCAGTCATCAGGGTCAGCTGCAGAAGCTCTGATTCCAAGTTTAGCAGCACCAAGTTTCCTGTTGAAATGATAAGTGTTGAATGGAAAGGAGCTGCTGCTGCATGTATTTGCTGCTGCAACTGATATCACTGACCTTGAAAGACAGGCCATTATATTGATTTGCTTCCTGTGATGGAAGCTAAGATAGAAGAGAGCAAGAGGGTGATGACAGTGGAACAAGACCACTGAGTTGGAATCAAAGAGTTGATGATATTTCTGGTGGGAGATGCAAGTGTTTTCTAAGTTTGGTTTGAGGACTGTTTTTCTTGGTGTTGGATTTTTGGGTGGATATATGTGATCTTGTGCTAGCCAAGTAGTCACTCACATTTGTGACTTGCCTCTCTTAGTCTAACTAAAGTGCTAACCAATTTGGATTTGTCACTCCCACTCTTTGTTTTTCTTTTTCAAAACGTCAAGTTGAAATGAAAGCTTGTAGGAAAGTGATCAACGAGAGTCTAACTAAAGTGGTGGACAATGGTCACCCAATGGCTTTAAAAGTAGAGTTAAGTAGAAAGCATGTAGATAGTTAAGGTACATCCAAATAGCAAAAAGCTATGAGTATAAACATTAGATATAAAACAATATTTAATGTTTTTAAATAGTTGGTTATATTTTAATATTTATTAGATTGTTGTAAATATGATCGATCATTTTCGGCTAAATTTAGTCACACTTATACAATGCTGATGAAAAGTGATTATTTAAACTCAGTTTGCTAGGAGTTATATGAAATTAGACCGTCTTATAATATAATTTATGCTAAAATTCCAATAACAATACCGATGACAACAACCACCATATAAAAAAGAATAAAAAATAGATGTATAAAGGTTCAAGATATATGCAATTTTAACCAAAATTTACCCTACCAAACCTATGACAACAATTAGAGAGTTTGTTTTCAATAAATCCACGCAAACAATTTTTAGTGTCCCCAAATCTATATCTTCCAAACAAACAAACAAACATAAAGTGGTCACTACATCACAATAGTGTTTTTTAAGTTGTGATCTCTTTTACTTAATACATGACCTTATTAAATTAAAATTAGAATCTCTTTAATAATTTGTCCTTTTGTAGTATTTGGACGGAAAAACTCCCACTTTCCAACTTGACTAGAGTAGAAGCAGCACAACCGCAAAACCCTTGTCCCCAAAGCTAATCAAAGGTTAGTTATTCTTGTTATACTTATTCTTGTCCAATATATATTCATTTCTGTGTGGTTATACTTATACTTATACATTTGAAATTTGTAGGAAAATATTGAAGAAAATGGCAATGAGAGGTGCAATATTGCATAAAAGTAGTGAAGCCAATGCTGCTGTTGTTGTTGGGTTATTTAGAAGGTTTACAAATCATGCACTTGCACCATCATTTAGTAGCCCCATTGAGCCAGTCTCTTGTCCTCCTTTCGCTTTGCCGGAATCCGAAACCGGGTTTTCGCCGCAGTTTCCTGGATTTGCCCCTGGGTCTGGATCCATGGACCTCATGGCTGTGCCCAGGAAGAAGGTATACAATTTGTCTTTTTTATTTATTTATTGCTTTT
Organism: Corrigiola litoralis; assembly: GCA_901111285.1. Classification (NCBI taxonomy): domain Eukaryota; kingdom Viridiplantae; phylum Streptophyta; class Magnoliopsida; order Caryophyllales; family Caryophyllaceae; genus Corrigiola; species Corrigiola litoralis. The sequence continues at coordinate 33,236 of CAAKMY010033465.1, read as the reverse complement.
TAGTTTTTTCTTTGTTATGAGAATTATTATTGATTGATTGTGTTTATTTTTATTTGTAGTTGTTGGTTTTTGGTTGTTGGGTTGGTGAGGGTTTAAGGAAATATGTTTAGGGGTAGGGTTTATTGGAAAGTGCCCCACTCGGCTAGAACTTGGATAAGACGGTCCTACGACTACGAATCATGGGTGTTTGACTATGTTGTTTGTAATGATTGATTAAATTGTGTTTAGGTGGTGTGGTTGGAGTTTTTAGTGATACTTGGGTGATGGGTTGGTGAAGGTTTAAGGAAATATGTTCAGGGGTTTAGGGTTTATTGGAAAGTGCCCCATTCGGCTAGAACTTGGATACGACGGTCTTATGACTAGGAAGGGATGAGCTTTTTAAGTCCAGGGTTGGTGAGGGTTTAAGGAATGATGTTAGGGGTTTAGGGTTTATTGGAAAGTGCCCCATTCGGCTAGAACTTGGATAAGACGGTCCTATGACTAGGAAGGGATGAGCTTTATAAGTCCGGGGTTAGTGAGGGTTTTAGGAATTAAGTTTAGGGCTTTAGGGTTTATTGAAAGTTTCTTACTCGGCGAGAACTTAGATAGGAAGGTCCTACGACTAGGAAGTGGTAAGCTTGTAAGGTTTGTCGTTTCATTTCTATGGATTGCTGAGGTTTGACGGTCCTACGACTCGGAAGGGGTACGCTTTTAAGGTTTGCGGTTTCATTCTTATGTTAGTTATGTAGTGAGGTGGAATGAATGCCTTTGTAACAGGAATTTGAAGCTTGTTTGCCTTATTGATCTCCAAGCAACCTGATTTGGGACTCCTACGATTTGAAACAATTTAGTTATGTATGGTGTGCTGACTTCTAACTAGGTTCTCTTGTCGACTTCTTCTAAGTGTGTTGGGTTTGAGTGAGTCGAATGATGGTAGCTGAGTAGTATGCTACTTTATGGATTTCTAATTTGCCAAGTTCGAGTTGTTTTAGGTTTCGTTTTTTTTTTTTTTTTTTTTTTTTTTTTTTTGCTGTTGTTTTTGGGGGGGTGCTGGTGGCGGCTTTAGGGGTGTGTAGTTGCTGCTGCTACCTCTTCAGGTTGTGCTTAATTTTAAAGGTACTGTCCGTTACAGTGGATTTTAGTGCATTTAGTTTTGAACCCTTTGGCGTACCATCCTTTGTTCCAAATGATCATTTTTAAGTGGAATCTCGGTACTCTCGAGGTTTATGTGTGCTTAGAGAATTCAGGTTGTTTTTCTTAAGGTTGATGTGTTTTACTTGCTGAGATAGGTTTATTCATATTCTTTCCCTATCAAGACAGTTAGACCTTAGACCTGATTAGCCATCATACAAAGACCTGAAACGGAATTTGTTAAACATGTGTTGACTGTGTTTCTACTTAGGATAGTAACTTATTGAAATTCTAAGCAGCAATTTTCATTTATCTCAAGGGTTACACCATTCTTGTAAGGCAACATTTTTGCTATTCAATTTCAGACTTTCACAAATGTTAAAGTAACAGATGTTTTATTGCTGTTTGTACAAAGTAGTGTAAACTAAGAATCCTTGATGTGCATGTAGCATATATGAAAGTTATATCAATACTGTTAGGCAACACAAGTTTCATAACACAAGTTTTAACCATTGTTTGTCTGTATGAGCAAACAACTATGTCTGTTAAGCAAAAATTATCGTCATTTCATCAAGTTCTCTTTTCTTTTATTACTAACCATTTTTTGTGATACAGGTTTCACGTCACAAGCGCGGCATAAGGAACGGGCCAAAGGCATTGAAGCCTACTCCTGTGATTGTCCGATGCAAGTAAGGGTTTCCCATTTGATGTTTCTGGAATATGTATTGTTCACAACCTTTACAAAATCTGAAATAATAGACCAAAAGGATGGTGGTATTTCGAGTTGAGTAAATGATAATTGTGGATCCTTTGGAGAGAAAAGATGGTTTTAGTTTGAAGAGGAAACGTACTAGGCAATGCCCCTGTCGACCTTGTGAGGTCATGGACTAGAAGCTCTTTGCTGTTCAGTTTTTATTGTGGGACATTGGGCAATGTTGTGTTTAGCTTGTAGATCTTCTGCAGTGAGGTATCCGCCTTCTAAATTGTCACCGAATGGAGTTTGTCGATTTTTTGGTTGATTATCGTTATGCGGCTCTTCTTCTGCTTATCCTATTCCATCACTTGCTTGAGACAATATTGTCTATTAATCAACAACACAACCTGCACCAAGATTGTGGGGGCTCAGAAAGGATAGTGCTGAGAGACTCTACGTCATGCTTACTTGACACATTTTTATCTATTCTACGTCGCTTTTTCCATATAAGAGAATTTCATCAATAGGAAAACTAGAACCACATGTGGAAACTATTCATGAAGGGGAAAGTTAAGTTCAATGGCACAATAACCTGAGGTTGTGATGTTTAACATGCCAGTTATTACATGCAATGTTCTAATATCAATATGTATGTGGGATAGTAGATAGGTTACTGCTCTTGAAAATGGTGAAGCTACGAATATAGTAGCAAATAAGGAAACATGGGCGTGTATGACAAAGTATTGTAGTTGACTACCCCATAATGAAGTTGGCACTTGGCAGTTTTTACTTTTGTCAAGTACTTGGAAACTAACACTTGTTTGTGTTTCTGTTGCGCAATGGCCCTTGTGATTTTATCCATCTTTAACCTGCTTTCTGTGCTTGCTTTGTAGGAGTTGTGGTCAGGTGAGGCTGCCACATTTCTACTGCTGCGGTGGCCGTAGAGAAGAACCTGGCGTGACCAGTGATGCTGTCAATTGATAGAATCTGAGTCTTGATGTTCTGTCCTTGGACAATTTTTGTTGTTTAACTATTGGATGAAAATGAGATTTTCCTAGAGTTGAATGTGCCAGGATTTTGTGGTTTTAGCAGTCAGCATACACAAGTCCACAACTATCATGGGATTTTTGGTCTCCTACATATGATGCCGAAAGATGACCTGGAATTCATCAATTCTTTTCGGCTTGAATCTCATGAACTCTTGTGGCATTTGATAGTTTGCTGATTTTGTAAATTTTGGTGGAATTATGTGATGAAATAAAAGTACTTCACGGATGTCTTGTGCTGCTATTTGTTATTTTGGAGTTCATTACATGTCCAGAAGTCGTTTTATTTTCAAGTTCTTGGGTTTTCTATTTTCTTATGGTGTTTTGATGAACCAGAGCTGTCGGGACTGGTCGGCTGCTCCTTGTTAAGTCAGGAGAAAGTCACCTGCCTTAAAAGTGTAACAAGCTTATAGTGATGAGTTCAAGAGGGCAACCCATGTGGTTGGATGGTTACCACAACTAACTAGTGTATACGGAAGGTTGTGAGGAAATCAAAGTTGCATTCGTTTGTATCAAAATGGCTTTGGTTTCTATAAATTTCACCAGAGAAGGAGAAGGGAAGGTTTTAACTATAGGATTCCTATATTTTAACCAAGAGATATTCTCGGTTAGCACATTCTGAGCTTCTAATTTTTTACTTCCTTATTTCAGCCTTTAAAAAAACAAAGAAAATTTGTGTAACAAAGTGATACTGATTGTGTCTTGCAAGAAAAGAATAGCATTTTTGTGATAAACTTTCTAGCGACTACTGATTCTGATATGATTTACGTACAAGCAAACAATGTACTTACTACTAATTAGCAAATAGTATTGTAGTCGAACATCGACTTTTAAATATCTCCCAAAATATATATAAAAATAAACAAAGTTGATGTATATTTTTTTTATATGAAAAATAAACAAAGTTAATGTATTTTTTTTTTATATGAAAAATAAACAAAGTTGATGTATTTTTTTTTTTTTTATATGAATCTAACAATATACAGTAAGTTCTATATTTTTTAACAAAATGGTTTTAATATTGTGGTATGATCAAATGTTCTTCTATATATGTGAAAACAAAAAAAAAAATACATGAAATACTCAATATTATTTCTAGACCATGAGAGTATTTCAGTAAACTGCATGCCAAAACATTTGCACTTATTTACAAGCTTAATTTGGGACTGACTTTTGTAACTATCACTGATATGCCTCTAAAAGAACATAAACAGACATACAAGCGAGAACTGCTAGTAACATTTGGAAGCAAACTAAAGAACCTGAATTCAGCAAGCCTCACAACTATAAATGCTTTAGTATACAAAAATATCATTCTCATCTTACATGACCTAGTACAAAATTTGCGCTGAATACATCTGAAACTTTTAATCTTTTTCGAACTCTCTCTAGTCTATACTATGAGGATCCCCTCATCCTTGTTTAAATGAATGTCAATAGATTTTCTAAACGTATAATAATCATCTCCAGTTGCGCCGTCATGTTGTCTTTGCAACTGCAGGTAGAGATCTTAGGAGCGATAGAGATGGCTTGCGAACAGTATGAGTAAGCAGGATCATGAGGGTCAAAAGAGTTAATGCTCCGGCTTGATGAGCTGTACCAAGTGATACTGGAACGTATGACAGCAAAGTAGAAATTCCCAGAGTAACCTGCAGAGTCATGTTTCATAGTACAGTTAGCTAAACACTGCCTAAACTGTCCTAAAGAAACCATTACTAGTATAGTTGATACAAACATATATAAAATCAGACGTGCTTGAATCTAGACAAGCACTAGAGAAGATAACAATCACCTGTAGAATAGCCATCCCAACGGTGCTCCCAATCACGGATTTGACAGCAGGATGTATATCTAGCTTTCTAGTGGCCCACCATAAACTACAAATTGATGCTAAAGTTGCAGTTGCAAGGATACGATGGTCGAGCTGCAAGACAGCAATAACCCCATAAATTTGAAAGCACAACTATATCTAGACATCACAATCATATGCATTTTATAGTTGTTACTCGAATTTTAGTTGCTTAGTCCTGAAATTCTATAATTTTAGACCACCACATTCTCAATTCTGTACTCATTCTACATGTTACACCAAACACACTGGTTCGAGTTAGTTAAAACGAAATGTTCACAATTATTTGGACCTCATACAACAATTAATGCATTTGAATAGAAACAAAGAAAGCAGGTAAACCTTCAATCAAAGGATCTGCCAAAAGAAACAAAGCAGGTAGCATGCAAATTGTTAAGCAAGGAACCCAACTACAATAAAAATGGAACGGAAGGCTTCTCGTTCACAGCTCTCAGCAATCAGCAATAGAAGGTTGTGCCTAAATAAGATACCAGATTTGTAATAAGCATGTCACCGTAATAGGTATTGATATAAACCACTTTATGCTTATAAAATATATGATAGACCTGGGGACCCAGATGTACTGGGGACCCAGATGTACCACTTCATCAGATGCAAGAATAGGAATAAGAAATGAGGTGGACCAGAGGGAATTGTTTTCTACTTGCCTTTTCTCTGTCACAATTTGCAAAGCATGATCAAAGAAACCATAACAGGTTTTCTACAGCTTCTCTAGCGATTTCCCTTGCTAGTTCTTTGCTTAGAAAGAAAGAAGAGAATACAGTAGGAGAACAAGTCCTCACAACGTAAATAAGACAGTGCATTGAAGAAACCTCTCCTAAGACCAGCCTCCTCGTAGTTAGATCCAAAATTTCTTCCTATAACTAACTTGAGAAACTGGTCCTGATTCTACAGTAGGAAAAATCAAACTCATCTTTGTTTGCACTAGAAGATTATGGACGCATTTATCTGCTTCCCCAGTCCCAATCTGATCTGGTAGCCAAAGTCCCACTGGTGTTAGCAACAAGCAATTTTCCTTGCCAATTGCGAGTGCTTCCGCCTTTAGGACCTGTTTTGGAGGTGAAGGTTATCAAAAATGTTCCACTTCTTGCAAAGTCACTATTGGACTATCAGAACAATGGGATTTTAGTTCCCACTCCTTTCCCTTTGGATTCATTTCCCTCAATTGTTCCAACAAAAAGTCATCATCTCCTGAGCATCCTCTTCTTCGTTAGAAGAACTTACTTCATCAGCATCCATATCTTCAATATCACCCCACTTCAACTTTGAACCTTCTACCCTCAATTGTTCCGAGCTTTGCCGAACTGAGCTCGAGCTTCTGGCGATCTGACTCCACCCACTCAAGGACTCTTCTTTTTTCAACTGATTCGATCAATCGAGAATGCTAATGATTAAAGATCTAACATTTTCATCGAGCCATGGACACCGTCACAATTGCCCTTCATTTGTTCTGCTGTCCTTTACTAATATTACTGATGAAACCCCCAACCTCGATCGCCTAGGCCCCATCAATTAGGAGAGAAGACATGGTACAGAGAGATAGAGAAGAGAGAGCATTGTATGATGAATAAGTAAGGCCCTTATCTTACAACTTGCTAGTTTCTAGCACAGATGGTTGTCACATAATCAAAGAAGTGATCGAAGTGCAGAAGCACTGGCTAAAGATGACTATCTGCTGCAGACCATATTGACCGAGGTTTTCTGAAGCTATGGCATAAGGCCAGAATCTAGCCACCACGATAGCTATGAAAAAAATACCATAAGCTTTGTACTGTACTTTCTGGCAATATGTATAATTAAAGTAAGAAAGTATACATTGACAACTCGAATTTCTCAGTTCTTTTATGGTTGGTGTTGTCCTGCAGATATAAACAGGCAAATAAGGTTGTTTTTTTCTGGTTGGAACACAAGCTGCAGCATTGCTTAGTCAAAGTAGGGAGGCAGAATAGGCTGTAGAGGCAGCCAGATGAAAAATTTAAAGAGGATTTACACTACCACAATTAGTTTCATGTGAGCTAGGTAGGATGTAACTGTTTCAGGCACCAGTAGGTAATTCACACTGCAGCTCAACCGGGAAAATAGCTATATAGAAAGGCAAAGAGAGACAGCATCAACCTTTATCAGTGAACCCCCCCCCCCCCCAGTTTACTAGTGTCACGCCAAGACTACTCCAGCTAGTGCTGACAGCAACAAGAAAACTTCCTAGCTATTTTCTAACCGATTGACAGTAATATAGGATGCCTAGTATTCTGGGTAGTACCTTAGATTGTCCTTTTGCCAGCTACTGACAGCTTCTTAGTCCTTATTACCGTTGCTAATTCTCTATATACAGACTGATGGCATTGTAAGGAAGGGTTATGTTTCATTTCTTTTCAGCCCCCCTCCAAATTTCTAACTTTCTGTCTTTCTCCTTTCTAGTAACAAACATTATTATCATTATATTATTACTCAATACTAATTATTTTTACAATTAAAAATCACATAAATATTTTCTCTGCGTCATACTTCAGAGAAATTTACCTAGCATGCTAGCAGCACATCATACCAGATGCAGATGATACTCAATTCAGTCAAACAAAGAAACCACAATTCAAGAGAACCATTGCAGCAATTTCAGTGGATAATGGTTTTGCCAAAGTTGCAGAATTAACGATTTCACAAACCGAAATTTAGAGGTACCTGCACTGTAGCTGTATTTTCAAAGAAGTTGCGCAGAATTGGTTTCATATTCAAAACACCATCTGGAATCCAGGTATCACCCATCTTAGGAAAGGTATTATATGCACGGCCCTAGCAAAAGACATATAATCAGTATCTGTCATGAACCACATCAAATAAGCTAGATATATGAAAGAGGTTTACGAAAAGAGAAGATTCATACTGCATCATTTCCAGCAACAAATGCCCCCGACACTGCAGTAACACCAACAAGAAGACTCACAGGGATTGCCAGTCTTTTAACTTTTGCTGCACCCTTTACCCATGCCAGTGACTCAGCTGGTGGTTCTGGCATCACTACAGAAAGAGCAGTCCAAAGAAGACCACAGTATATGGCAAAAGCCGAAGTAAGGTGAGCAGCAAGCCGGTAGGGGCTTACCCGTGGCTCGACATATTCAGATTCTGGCTCCTAAGAAGGAAGAAAAGTTTAGATATAGGTGAGATGTCACTAAGTACAAGGAATGTGAAGGCTTCTAATGCAGTTTTGGCACCTTACCTCAAGACCACTTTTAACCATCCACCACCCAATAAACCCCTGCCCAGCACCAAGGGCAAAGAGACCTGAAAGTCTCACCCCAAGACGTAGGGTGATATACCCCTTTCGCAAGAAATATGAAAATGGTAAAGCAAACATGATCCCAAGTGCCCTTCCCCACATGCGATGTGCATACTCCATCCAATAGATATACATAAAGTCGTCAAGACTCATCCCCTTGTTTATACTGCAGGAAGGCCAAGTAATATCAGAGACGTTGTAAAAGACAAAGCACAGACACCTCATAGTGTAGTCCACAAGATAGTTAAGACCCCATCACATATTTGCACAAGCACAATTTCCTTAACTCATGCGCCTTAAAAAGTTTTAAACAGGCAAACACATGTGCATGTTGCAAGTATACAAAGTCTTAAACCAGGTCTTGCAAAGAATGGATACTGAACAGTCATCTGAAGAAACCTGAACTAGATATCAGACTGCCATGTCAATTCATTAAAGAATTCAAATGTAAAAATAGTTGCTAGATGAGAAGTCAGCACTAACCGCTTGTACTCAGGGGATTGCTTGTATTTCTCAAATTCAAGTTCCCACTCCTCATTCGTCACAGGAGGAAGGTTTCCAGTGAATTTCCAATCTGTCATAGAGAGACCCGAACGGGTAAGTCGTGTAATTCCACCAAGAATGACCATGCTGAAAACCCACGCAGCAGATCCAAAAAGCCATATCCCGACCATATTCTGTGCACGTGGCCCAGCAGTCACTAATTGTTTCAATCCCGCATTTGCAGCAGGAACTGCAGCTGCTGTGCACATATTCCTAACAGACTCTCGATATAATCCCTGGAAATCAAAACAAACACATCAGAGAACGGCTTATGAGAAAATTCACCACTAGCATGATAACTATCTGAACTCTAAAGCCACTAAGAGAAAGCTATTACCCAATGACAAGTCAAGGATTTGAAAATCTCATGGATTCTTTTTCAATTTTATCACTAGCTTTTCATTTATCAATCTATTCTGTACTATTTCCTTTGGGAAACAACCGCCACTTTACTATTTGAAATCAACTTCAGGTCCAAACACAACATCTTTAAGAGTAGGGGAAGTATCACAATCCAAAAAAAAAGGGATTTCCAAAAAGCCTGAAACTTCTACGTGGCGATGCAATACTTGGTTGGCATTCATCAACAACAGCGAAGTTCAAACCCAGAAGCATGAACTTACTCTAAATAAGACAAAATTCTGCAAAACCAGCAGAGGTTTATTTTTGAACAATTAGTTGCCATCCTTTGGTACTAGCCTACATCACAACCAGGCACAGCATAGGGCCCCATATATACTCAGCGACAGCCCCCGAAAATTTTCTGGCAGCAGCAGAATGGAAAATGCATAGTCAGATCCACAGTGATGGCAACATAAAGGCTAACTTTGTGCATCCTAAACTCCAATAAGTGACATCCATTTCATAATAGTGGAACAGTGGAAGTGCCACAAAACAGTCTCGTCCAATTCATTTAGCCTCTGTTTGGTATATGGAAAATGTTTTGTACATATAGTTTGTCCTCAATCTCCTTGTTTGGTATGGACCGGTCAATTGAAGGGGAAAAGAGCAAAAGAAATTGAAATTACCCAAACAAGAGTCTATTTTTCTTCCCTAACATGCGATGCAATATCCCCGTCCATCCTTCTCTTCGTCCTCTCTATCCCTCCTCTTTTTCCCTCTCCTTCCTCACATTCTCTTCTAACCAACGAAACAAAGCAAAAGATATCTGCAATTCTATTTTCCCCTCTTCCCAACCAAAGAGAGCCTTCATCCCATTCTAAAAAAGGGAAAATTTATAATGAAACCTCAATTTTATTACTTGCAACCTGAAAATTCATAACAATGCAGAGCATGCATGAAACAGAAACTACTTTACCCCCAACTACAATTTACCAGAAAGCTTTTCCTACGAAGCATGTCACTCCCTCCTGTTTGAATCTTTTTTTAATAATCGCCGGGTTGTTGCCAGTCCCTCAATCGCTCGTTTAATATAAAGTAGTAAAACAGAATGAGAATGAAAACTAGATATCTTTTTACAATGAAATGTCCCAAGGGGTAGTGGAGGTAACGCATCTCTATAGACAATCATGTATTTTAGCTCACAATTTGCTTTACCTGATTACCTCTCGTTACCATATATTTTACGTAGTAATAGAATAATATAGCTAGAAACCACAGCATTACCACTTGGCATCCCCTCTTAGTGAGATTCTCTTAATGATGCTACCGAAGTCGTGAATTAATTTTTTGTTCATGTTCCCAATTATCAAGTTGGAGTAGTAGATGGTCAACGCACTTCATCTCAAGGGTCAATTGCAAACAACCCCTTCGTAAAACAAAGGTAAGGTTGCGTACACAGTACAGCCGACCCATCCCCCCCCCCCCTCCTTACCCCGCATGTGCGGGAGCTTTTCTGAAGGCATTGGGGTAATGTAATGTTGTTGTTGTTCCCAATTATTTAGTAATTGATACTAGATTGGCCACCCTAACCAATGAATTGGCAGTTGATGTACACCATTGTATCAGAAGCACCCAATTCAAGCTGATAGGCCAGTGGAAGCTCAGTTCATAGCCACCAGTATACCTCGATTCTATTCCTTGAACAAGACAACTCCTCAAACAAGGTAGAAAACTACATAAAATGGGTATTATTCTATTGATTCATGCCAAACTCTATCGAGTTAAAGCCGTCATTTTTCATCAACACGGTAACAAAAGTGATCACTTTAAGCCAAAACGCGACCACTTCAAGACCATTAGACGGTCTCATACAAGACTTTCCGCAACTTCAATAGCACAATACATAAATTATAAACTTCCAGCAAAAAAAAGAGACATTTCCTTCAATCCAACTACTTAAAAAAAAAAAAAAATTCTTCCCATGTACACAAGCCAAAATATATTAATCTTGCATATCACATAATTTAAAGAAACAAATGGCAATCACAAAAAAGCAGATTAAACCCAGAAAAGATAAAGACATAAAGATATACCTTAGGCAAAGATCGGATGCCAAAACTTGCAGCATTTCTAGCAGTGATGGAAGCATAAGAACCAAAAAGTCTGAAACTTTCATTGCTAAAAGCTCTACTACTACTAATTGTACTGCTACTAGTGGAGTTTAAAGATGATTTGACATTGGTATAGATTGAATTCAGAGCTTTGTTTCTTTTAAGTAGCAAAGATGCAACTCTGTTCATTTTTGTCTTTTTTTACCTCAACAAAGGGTTTAACAGTTTAAGTGGGTTGAACTATGAACACAACTGAGGTTTAAGGATTTTATGTTTGTTTGTTTATGATTTGCAATAGTGATAGTTCTTTTTTGGTGGCTAAAGATTGGAAAGTGCAATTTGGGCCTTGAAGTTTATATGGTCATAAATGGTGCCAACACCTTACAATTTTATATTTTTATGTCTTCACAAAGTATTCGAATGGATGCTAAATGTGTTACATTTTTTTTACAAAGTCTAACCATCACTTGACATCAAGCAGACAAGCATAGAATTAAACATCTATACAAAAATATAATATAAGGTGTTTATGTACACACATGCTGTTATATGGTGTATTCTAATTATATGTCTCAATTATGGCTTATGTGTATAATAGGGTTCAAAGTGTTAAGAAGAAAAAGTAAATAGGAAAATGGATAACAATAATAATAAATATAACACTTTATTATTAATGAATAATATGTTTGTATATGTTTTATATGGTTATTAATTAGATTGATGCATGGTGTTGATTTCGAAGTGGTTGATATGTTTAGGGTCATTTCCTCGCGTAGTTTCTTGGCTACTTGTCTTTGATCTTCATTATACTGCTAAAACCGAAAATGTGGTTGACAACAAGAATCCACATTTCTCTTTTAATAGAGTGTACAAGGTAGGAAGGTGCCGCCTTTAAGGGGGTTTGTGATGGCTTTCGTCGTATGTCATGAGAGGAGGGAGCCAGGGAGGGGAGAGATTAAGGTGGGGTGAGAAGGCAGGGGTAAGGTTTGGGCCGATGTGATGATTGTCGATAGTTATTATTGTAAAGTGTTGGAGTAAGTGTACTCCACAATTGCAATTATGAAATAAATCTCAATTAGAATAAAATCCGAGATTGATTATATCATTAGTCAGTTGATTAACGTATGTCAATAATGGTTGACCTGCTAGAGTTTGGCGTTACGTTATTGTCGTGAGACGGCGGTAATCAACTGATCCATCTCACTCACACCTAAAGGATGACCCGACTCCGTGGTTTTATGACAGGTATACATATACGAGTTCATAGCCGATTAGCATAGCTAATGAGTCAGCTAATTGTATGTGTGACGTGTCAAGTTATGAACTCGACAGTAGATAGATTCATTAATTTATTATGAGATAATAATTAGTAAATAAATTGATTAGTTTTCTATTATTATAAAGTGGCGACTTTATTATTAAATTAAGGGGTTAGTTTAATATGTTGATGACTTATTGATAAGTTAGTTAAGTATTACATAAGATGTAATATTTCCGTATTAATTAATTATCAAAGTCTATTATATAAGATATATAATAGATATTATCATCACTTCAGTAGTTAAGTGGGTAGCTTTATTAAGTTATTAGATTGCCCTTTTGACTACAAGCTTGTCTATATATATGAGGCTAGGCTTGATGGGAAAAAAAGGAATTCATTCTCATCACAATTCAAATAAGCATAATAGAATAAAGAAAAAGAGCCTAGAGAGGAAAAACTCTTCATCTCCCTCCCTGTAGGGCGGTTTTCTTGAGAGTCAAGAATAAGAGATTTAATTTTCTCTTGTTTTTCACTTATAATATCACATATATTCCTACTCCTAATATATACTATATTATATAATCTAAGGGTTAGCTTATATTTAGTATTTGGGTCTTTTTCTTGGATTCTCTAGCAAGATCAAGTTGAAGAGGAGTTGGAGCCTTGGGTGCCATAAAGCGGAGGTCTATACTTGAAGACTAGAGCTCGCGTTTTCGGAGGGAGGATCATACCGAAAAGCAGCTCAAGATCTTATGGGTTGTTTAATGAGTGTAATTAAACTCGACTCATGGGGATTTGTAGATGGGGTAAAGCAATAAGTGGCATCAGACCTTTGGTGTTGATTACATGTGTGTTTTGGGTTAAATAGTTTAATTGATGTTAATTGAATTAACTTGATCAAAATGGTTTAATCACTTAGTTCATAACTTACTTGGGGTTATAAATGATCAATATGGTTTTTAACCATATGACTATTAATGGGTAAGTTACTAATATTGATTTTGATTGTGGTTGGTGAAGTTGAGAACACCTTGGAAGCTCCGTCGGTCTGCAGAACTACCTCGCATTCCGCGAGTCGCAGACCTTGTCCACGAGTCGCGGTGAGACAACCAAACCTTACAGGGGATCGAATCCTCGGGGTTTAGCAAGCTAAACGCGTCTTGGTTCTCAAAGTTCAACACTTTAACCAATATAAACATTCAATACAAAACAATGAAAAATCTTTAAATAAAAGCAAAGTGTCTTTGAGTCCAAAAATACCAAACTGTTTACAAAGTCCAAATTAAAACGATAACAAATCCTTTTAAAACTCCAACTCAAAAGAACATATGATGACTGGTTATAGACACAAATGCCTTATCAAAAACAACGTAATAATAAAGAAGTCCCCATATGCCCCCCATATGCAACCAGTCATTCAACATGATATCTACCTGCAGCTGTACTTCAAAACAATCACGGAACGGAGTACATGTTTAAGAGCGGGAACGTCCCGAAACAGTAAGTGATAGCATACAAGCTGAGTAAGCTAATAAACTTAAGCATAGATCAAGCATGCAACATATGACATGATCAATTCCATCACAATTCAAACATATGTAAGAATGAATAAAGTACAATAGCATTACGCCACATTTTCAATTACCATTACGCTACAGTCACACAGGTGTGGAGTCCTACCCCTACACACACCTACTAGAGTTAATGTATGGTATCTAATAGCTTAAGTGATCACCTCCCCACGAAACGGTCGTAGGAGTACCGTTTCGGGGAATACTATATCGATAGAATATTCACTTACTATAAATAGAAAAAGACCTCTAAACTTACCCAAAATAGACTATCTTTCATAAAGTCAACCTTTTGACTTTTGAACCCAAAAGTCAACCTAAGGTCAAACATATACCAAACAACCAATAATTAACCCAACACTCCAAGGGTTAACTAACTTAACCATATTAACTAACAAAAACACAACAACTTACGCAACAAGCAACACACAACAACCATCAAGCAACTCGGCCCTAAGGTCGAGCCACCATAACGCGCGGACTCGTGGCAGTAGTGGGGTAGCAGCCGTGCCACCGCGGCACCACAGTGGCATCTCGGTGGGGCCACGCGTGGGGCCTGCCGCAGCTCGCATTAAGTTTACGTGGCATGCTAGAAATGAAAAAGGTGGCTCATACGTCAAACAAGATGACCATACATGATAACACATACAAAGATGTCGACAACTTGAAGATGACACACAAGATGTTTGCAATTTAAAGATGACATACAAAGATGACGACAAGTAGAGCCTAACATGTTGACATGAATGCATTGGACTGAAAATCGGATTAGTGGGGACGGGTTGACGAGGTCAAATGTCGAGATATGAAGTCTGAGATTCCCTCAAGAATCTTTGGGTTAGTATATCACGTGGTGTTGTGTGGAAGCGACTCTTAATGATTAACTAGTTAATGGCCTCAACGATGCTCGAGATTTATAACTGTTATTTAATAGTTATTCTATCAGTTAATAGACTATCTATAGAACAAACATATTTTTTTGGTTTAATTTTCATTTTGAAAAATCAGTGTTTTGCATATGAGAAAAAATTTCTAATGTAATTGATAACATATACCAATTACTTTATGAGTAATGTTTAAATTACCCTTTTGATTAAAATTAAATGACACTTAGACAAGTATTAGTGTATCCAATTTGGCGCTGACTCATTTTATTAGAAAATTACATATTGACACGTGACAATATGACTTGGCATAATATCTTGCCTAATAGATATAGTATAATATAGATTAACTATAAGGAACATAAAAAAAAAACACAATCAACTTGATTTTTACATCCTTAGTGCCAAGAAAAACTCTTTGTTTATGTAGGGAGAGTACAAATAAAAGATTTCAAAAATATACCAATCCTATAAAACTAACTCTCTCAAAAGAAGTTTCTCTTCTTGTTTTCTATCCTTAGTTGTATGCTAATGACTTTAGGTGTTTATATAATAAACCCACAAATTAGAAGACCTAGCTAATACAATAAGGAAACTATTGGTAAAACGAAAGGTGGAATAAAACCAGCCACCTGAAAACACGCAGATTTACGCGACTCGCGAGGACGCTCGATCGCAACTCATAAAGCCTAGGTCGCAAACTAGCTATGGGAAACAAATTGCCTATGTTTTCATGCTCGTAAATCATTGCTGCCCTTTCGCGACTTGGGATTTCGTCGCAACCTTTTTATGTGGATACCAAAAATCTTGTACATTCAATGTGACCTCCTGATGTGATCCAAGGAGAAGCTAGTGAGTTAATCCAAAGCATTACTGATGATCAACATGCAATACAGCACCCTAATGCCTTAGAAGAAATTCATGTGTGTCTGATCACACAGATTTGGTGATGTGCTTAAGGAAACTTGAATTAGCATTACCAATTTTTGCACTAAGGTTATCTTATGACCTAGTAGGACATTTTGCCCAAGCATGTCAAGTGAAAATTCAGTTGAGAACAAGGGGATACATAGTGATCAAGATCAGTGCAGCATTAAGTCCTTAATGAAGGGACATCACAGTTTTAAGCCAATTTTTGTGACTTGATTGCTCGAGCTTATTAGCCTAAGATATTTTTTGTAACAAGACTAATATCACGAGCCATGTAAAGCTCTCATGCTAAGGAAAGCAAGCAGCCAACAACATCACTAGGCCTAGACTAGACTAGTACTCATTTTGTCTTTGCTTTGCTTTTCTTTTCTTTTTCTTTTTCTCCAGTTTCCTTCCTATGAGGGAAACCTCTTTTATTTTGCGAGCCCTATGTTATATAAGGGACTCTCAAATGTAATGAAAAGGCAGACCAATATATTACAAAACCACTCGAGCGAGAGAATTCAATCTTCTCCACAAATTCTGATTGTTCTCTCTAAGAGTGAGGCCTTAGAGTGTGAGGCTGTCAACAAGCAACCTGTCTCAAAGAGTGATTCTTGAGTGTAAGGGAGCTTGGTTCTCGTAAGGGGGAGCTGTTGCAA
This sequence comes from Corrigiola litoralis, assembly GCA_901111285.1. Classification (NCBI taxonomy): domain Eukaryota; kingdom Viridiplantae; phylum Streptophyta; class Magnoliopsida; order Caryophyllales; family Caryophyllaceae; genus Corrigiola; species Corrigiola litoralis. The sequence continues at coordinate 16,959 of CAAKMY010033465.1, read as the reverse complement.
GGGTAAGTGTACTCGAACAGGAGTTCTTCAGTTCCTTAGTCAGTTAGGGAGTGATTCTCTGATTAACTAGGTCCATATCCTGAAAGTTTAACCTTTGACTTGCTCCTCACATTTCTGTAGGATGTCATGCTTATTGGTTGTGGATTGTTAGTTGATAAATGCTTAGCTAGCTTACTTAGTTATTTGAATTTCAATTGTGAAACTAATAGGCAGGACTTGCATCACCTCCAATAGCGATATTTAAGTCACCATATCACAACACGTGGCCCAACACATTTATAAGGATCAAAAGAATCCCATAGAAATAAGGACAATTGTGATAAAATGGATGAAATGCCTAAATTACCTTTGCGTATAAAAAGAAAGACTTGACTGATGATACAACACACTTCTGCTCAACCTATAAACTCTTTGCGGTCTACTTCTCTAGTTCTTTAAACTATTATCATATTAAAGATGGCATATAAGGTTGGAGAAAATATTTATTCCCACTTTTGGCTATCACCTTATTTCCTCCCATAATGTCAACAACGTATGATTGAAGAGATTAAGATATTAGTTTATCATAAAGCAATAGCAAAATTAAAAAATCATTAATGCGTTCTCTTTTACTTATCAAGTGACGATAGGTTTCTTTTCTTTTAAGCTATTCGACGCGCTGTCATGTTTGGTTTAGGCCTAATTTGTTAAGCGTTTGTTTTGTCCCTAGAGTTTTTTTTTTGTTAGATTTTATCCCTAAAATAGTCCCCCTTAACACAACTTTGTTGTCTCTCCCTATAAAAGAACCTTACGCCTACTTACTCTTTAACCGCATTGCTTTTTTACAGAACCTCCCACCGATTACGTAACAAAACCAAACCTACAAACAACAAGACCAGCGAACAATCATTCAAAAAAATGGCGCCAAATCAATGTTATCAACTCCAAAAAATCCTTTCCCCAGATTGGCCAGTTTTAGTTATTCTCTCACGTAAACTTCCTAGAACTACCTTAGATCAGTATCCCTTAATTGCAGTACCACAAGTTCGTATCTCTCCTTAAGGACTTTGTTCTTTAGTTTTTTGCGTGATTTGTAATACACTGATTGAAGTTAAAGCCTTAACTTAGGCTAATGGGGAAGAATGTGGTGGTCGTGGCCAGGGTAGGTTCGGTTTCTAGTTAATTAGGGAAGAGATATTCAAATTGTAGTGATAAACTTACGGACTATGACACACAAGAATGCAAAAATTGCAATAGTGGCAAGAGTTATGCCCAAGCTCTTCAATCATCTGCAGTTCCAAAGAAGCCTAAGCCGCCAAACGCAAATGAAAAAGAGTTCATCGTAAGAAAAAAGGTAGACAACCAAGATAAATTAGATCCACATCTTATCGTAAAAGGAGATGAATATGAAATTTGTAAAGGGACATCACGTAGAGAGTGGAATAGAATAAAAATGTTTTACAATCAAGCTGCTAGTGCATATTCGAGTGGACAAAGAAGCTATGTTGCCTACTTGTCCCAACAAGGGAAAGTGCACAAGAAATTGGCACAAGAAGCTGGGGAGATAGCCAGTGTGGAAATCTTAAAAGACGAGAAATCAAGGTATAAATAAAATTCTGACGATTGACCTCCATGATCAACATGTTTTTTTTTTTTTTTGAAATAAATGGTCAACAAGCTATAAGACTTGTTAAACTTCAGCTTGCATTCGCGACTAACATATCCGCAAAAGATATTAGGATACTTGCAGGATGGGGTTTGCACAGCTCAGGAAAGTCTATTTTGAAAGAATCGGTAGTGAACCTTCTCAAAAGAGAAGGAATCGTCTGAAGAGAATCGAGGTTCAATACTGATTCAACTAGACGGACGAAAACAATTTAACTTTAGCGAGCCCGATCAGTAGAGAACTGTTGAATATATGGCTCTAAATAATATAGTTCGAAATTATTGTTTTTGGTACAAACTTAATATAGACCATGATGAGATAAACATTTTTGGTACTTTTTGTAATGAAAGAATCGTCTGTTAGCACTTTTGTGGAAACTTTTTTCGTTTATTGTCACAATTAAATCTATATATAATTATTATTATTTTATTATATTACAAAGGCGTTATATGAATGATAGCCTGCCACATAGATATCCTATATTGCGCCGATTAATTACGCCAATAAGGTATCTAAAGACCATCTTTCTTCCTACAAACCAAAAAATGGGATCGGAAACAGACACATTAACATTCCATTTTATTTATTCTTAAATTGTCAATCGAACATCTATATATACAAATCTCAATCCTACGTCAATTACAAAATATTACAGTCTAAATTTCTAAAATAGTTAATTTGCGTGATAAATACACCCTATAATTTTGTATTTTGTATCTTTAATGTTCAATATAAAAAATTATAGTTCACATCATATGACCATCACTAGTGCAATCTTCATCACCCAAATTCATATCTATCTATCTATACTAATACTATTAAAAGGAGTTGCAATGTTAGGAAGCAACCACGTGGAATGTCACATCACCTATATTAAATAAATCCATATTGACTATATTTTATTAAATTAGTCAAGGTTCATATTTTAATAATTTGTTAAACCAAACATTATTTTATGTAATTAGAAATCATTTGTCTTTGAACATTTTGGTTCAATATAATTTTGAATTAAACTATAACGATAAAAATATCTAACAGACAAAACAATGTCAATTAACAGAATCATACATGGATGAAAGTAAAAAATAATAACAAATGAAAATCTTTTCAAGATATTTTC
>CAAKMY010033463.1:0-13720 GCA_901111285.1 Corrigiola litoralis | reverse complement strand
TTCCTTAATATTCCTAAATTTGCCTCATTTTTTTCAGTTTTTGTGCTAATTTACCGGTTGACTTTTTTTATTGTTAAATGGCCGGTCACTTTACTTATGTAGGAGGTTTTTTTTTTTTTTTCCAGCTCCCTTCTACTCCCACCTTCCCTCCATCTAAGACCCCCATGTTCACAACTCTCCTGCAACTGTCTTCTTCTTCCTTTATCCAAATCATCTTTGACCCCCATTTCCACTGCGTACCCTCCGCCCCCCACCTATGTATCATGTCTATGCCCCACTCCCTCAAATCATTCACAATTTCAAAAAGACGATCATATGCTAATGGGAGCTCAAAAGGACACAATCCCTTGCAATGTTCCCCACCAAGATAAGTGTTGCGATGAATACCATGAACCGCATACCCCTTCTATGTGGTTTGCCTATGACCATCATTGGGATTCTTTTTCTTCAGTTTATTAATTTAAGCGTGGAATTATTGAAGATGTTTTGTTTTACATAAAAGATGAGATGCTATTTTTACTAAGGAATGTATTGATGAGAGTGATTGAAGGAAAGTATGAGTTGTTGGGTTGTTATTGTGTAAATGGAGCGTAGTGGTCATATGGTAGGAAAGGGAGGTGGATGTGTGGTAATGATAGTCGTGCAGTAGGAAAGTAACGAGATAATGGATGTGTGTTGGGTAAAGGATGGTTGATGTGTTAAACATGTTGAAGCTAAAAGGGAGGGGCTGCCATTGTTAGGGAAGGGAATGAGGGATAAAGTGATGAAGAAGAAGGTTATAGTGGAAAATTGGAGAGGAGAGAAAAGGTAGAAGAGAAAGGGGAAGGTATAGAGCATATGGGTACATAAAAGTAACCCATCTACTAAAGATCTCAATCTATACCATACTGGCATGAACATGTACTCCCATTTAAATTTCATGTATATTTTGTCATTTTTTTGTAATTTCTCTAAAAATGTACAAGAAAAATACGATATGATACAATAAAACAAAGATGGGACTTGAGACACATGCTCTCAGGAACACGTACTCCCGAACACACATAATAATTTGCCACCAAAGATTGGTAGGTATCCTTAAGATTTCAAAACATAAGCTTTCCAAGGTACATAAAAGTATACACGAGAATTGATTAAAGTTCCACAAATTATTACAAAAAGACCATCTACTTTTTATATAAAAATATTCCTATAAATAGAGTTGTAAATTTATATATTTTTATTGGATGGGCATTACTTGTCTATTTTTATAATAAGAGTAGACGGTCTCTTCCGATAGTGGTTAAAGTTCACGTTAGCGCGCCCAACTCTTCAGTCCCCACACTCTCACTCCCCCTGCCGCCCCAAACCACTACTGACTGCGAGGTAACGACTCTATTCTTTTCCCCTGCATATTTTTCATCAGTGAATTACCTGTCCATATTTCATATTAATTCTTGACATATGGTACTAGTCACATTGGTTACCTTTTCCTTTTTTGCCCATATTTGCCCATATTTCATATGTATTTAGCTTTTCTCATATTTGATGATTTTGAAAGAATGTCTCAAGTTATGTCTTTTCTGTCATATATATTTGTTCACAATTCATCAAAAATGTTCCAACTGTGACTAGGTTGTTATATGTAACATAATAAGGATTTATCATGCTATGTCATCCATATTTATGGACCGATGCGAGAAATGATCTTTAAATCGGAGCTATTGGGTGCTATTGGAGGGCCCACCTTTTCACAGGGCATTACCGTGATTTCCACTTTAAAAAGAAAAAGTAAACATGTCCACTAGTGTAAAACAGTGGGGAAAGTGGGGTAATTTTTTTTTTTTTTGTCTTTTTTTTATGAGGGGCCCTCCAATCGCATCTAGTAGCTGCAATTGGCCTATCATTCCTCGACCGAAGGAACCCCAACATTTAGTTTTTTTTTTATGATATATAGTTTTCTTTCTTCGGATCATTTGGGGAAGTCGCAGCCGCTAGCTTTGGCCCGCACTGGGTAAATCCCCTATGCATAGTGATTCCCTGAAAACCACGCAGCCAAGTTCGTCACATGGTACAATAATTGGTCCAATTGCTCCCTGTCGCTACTAGGGGTAATTTCACCATATAACAACTAGTTGAGCTGACCCTTACGAGCGTTTAATTTATGTTTAGTTTCTGTCAAATGGTTGAATATTGCGATTTGCGGGAGTTGGTCTTTCTTTAGTCGATAAATTACGAATTTTGCCAAATGATATTCTGTTCTAGTGGTTAAACCAGAATATTGAAATTGTATGAGAAAGTGTTTATGTATGTTACATATGCTCATACATGTCAACCTAGATATGGTCTTGACTCCTGACTATATGTATGACTACGAGACTCTTATATTTACTACCTTTGTACTTTTTAACTTTTCATTTTAACATCTCGGGGGGAGCCTTTGGCCATCAATTTAGTGAAAACATAATTTGTTACTGTAAAAATTATGGAACTCATGTAACTAGATTCGTATACAAATACTTTCATAATATTAAGTTTGTCAAGTTTTTACCCATATATCTTGGGAGATACTGAAAAGTCATAGCTCCATCTCGATATGTGAGAGCAAGAAAAAAGAAAAAAAAAAAAACAAAAAACAGAGGGAGTTCTCAAGTTTCATTGATGTACTTCGGTGCTACTGCATGTGGATCCAATGTCTTCTCCTGTAAATGGTCTCGTGCTATCCCTTTCTTTCGGGTCTTATATGAAATCCACAACAATTCTATTAGGTTAGCCTTTAATCTTTCGGGTGTAATGGTCAGCTAGAAAAGAAACAATTTGAGCAGGTTTGAATTTGCATTGCAGTTTTGATTATTATGCCTGGTGTTAGAGTTGGACATGATTTCGCCATTATGTATATTCGTAGAAATCATACTTTTCTGATGATGTTTTACCTCACTTTGATTTATGTTTGTAGGCACATGACTTGAGTTTACAATTGATTGGTGACCAAAAGGATCGGCATAATGCAGGTCTCAGAAGAATGGAAATCGTTGTTTCCAATATCATCAGTGAACTCCCCTCCCCTTCTACTCCCGAAAACCTCCTCCTTGTCGGTAGGGCCACTCTTCTTCAACCCCATCCCGGAAACCTTGAAACTTCTCATCTCGTCTCCTTCTTATCTCTCTCCCCCTTTCCTCCCTCCTCCTCCTCACCTTTCGCTCTCTAGATTCCTTGACACCAGCACGTCCCATGACTCTCCTATCCTTCCGACTAATGCCTCCGCTATCGCCGCCTCCTTTGACTATCACAACCACCAAAGCACCTCTGGTGTCGCCCTCTACAATCGACTCGAGCCCCTTCGCTGCCCTAATGATTGGGTTTGTGTTTTCTTCCCTACTGGGTCTAATCTCGACCGTGTTGGGTTTCTTGTTCTATCAGCAAGGGATTCTAGTCTGGCTGTTGTTCGTTTTGGTCCGAATGATTCTGTTCTTACTTCTCCAATGAAGTTTGATCATCAGATTATTATATTAGCTGCTTGCTCTTTGGCTGATTCTTCTTTTGCTGATAGTGGGGATGTGGATAGTTCTGGTTCGGTTGGCTTTTTGTTGGCTTGCACTAGGTATGCTGCTCATTGGTTTACAGTTAAAATTAGTGGACGTGGTTCTGATTCTGAGAAACCTGCTTTGGTTCATGTGGGTAGTAAGCTGTTCACAAGTTGCGCGGTGGCTTATGCTTGTTGGAACCCTCATTTGCCTGGTGAGTGTGTGGTTTTGTTGGAAAGTGGTGCATTGTTTTTATTTGATATGGAATCTTCTTGTATCAATTCGAAGTTTAGGGGGAAAAGGATGAGTGTTGCTTGGGATGAAGCAGAAGGGTCAGTGGGTAATGGATGGTTTTGCTGTGAATTTAGTTGGCATCCTAGGATTTTGGTTGTGGCAAATTCAAAGGCTGTTTTCCTGGTTGATTTCAGATTTGGGACATGTCAGCCTTGCTGTTTGTTGAAAGTTGAGATGCTCGGAATGCATGAAATGCTTGAGAAAGATCAGTTTGTTGCATTTTCTAAGGCTGGAGCTGATGGTTTCTTGTTCGCTCTAGCTTCTAAGCATTGGCTACTTTTATGTGATGTTCGAAAACCGCTGATGCCGGTTCTGAGATGGGCACACAATCTGTATGAGCCACATCACATGACTGTTCTGCCTCTTTCTGAACTTAGATCCCACCCACTTGCTGAGAAATATGCAGGGGCCTCTAAATTGGGTTCTGTCATAATATTGGGGTCTTTTTGGAATAATGAGTTTAATGTTTTCTGTTATGGGCGCCCTCCTCCAGCTTCTAAACAGTCTTTCTCTACAAAAATTTCTAATTTCTCTGATTCATGGTATGCTTGGGAGCTTCCTTCAGAGCTTTTTTTGTCTGGTCAAAGTTGTGGCTGTGGTACTTGTCTTTTGAAGGAAGAGTTTGCTAAGGATGATCTTCCTGAGTGGGTTGAATGGCAACAAAAGAAGGAACTGATTCTTGGTTTTTTTATGATAAACAAGGATGTCTCCTCTTCATTACCAAAGCCAGGAGAACATGGTGGGTTTACACTTGTTCGGTTGATGTCCTCTGGGAAGCTTGAAACACAGCAGTATTGTGCCTCCTGGAAAATGGCCAGGACTGTGGCAATTGGTCATGAAATAACACCATATTCTAAAGATTCTCTTCTGTGTTCTATGGGTGATGAGGAATATAAATTTGCCAGGAGATTTAAGTATCTTAAACTGGAGTATCTTTATGGCCATTTGAATGATAATCTTTCCAAACTATTGTTTTCGAAGTTCAGGAATGCTCCTGCAGTTGCAACTTCAAGAAAGTGCTCTAATGAACGTTTTGTTAATATTATGAGCAAGAAAATGAAAGAGTCATTCGGCTGTGATCCACCAATCTCACACCTTTCAGTTTCTGACATCTTTGGGGATGTAAACATGCCAACAAGTTTGTATGAGATTGTTGGTAGAATAATGTGGATTGGCTTACCTATGAGTGTGCTAGCGGTTGCTTTCCCTGATTATGATGATGTTCACAGAGTGCTGGTCGACCAGAAAAAGGTGTCCTTGGAATTCCCAGTCATCCCGGACCACAACCAGGCACCTCCATTCTTTCTAAGGAATCCATCTCATCGTAGTAATAAGTGGTCAAATAAGGTAAAACATGGCAATGATTTTGTTGGTCCAGTTGTTCCGCTCCCTGCTTCTCTTGTTTTGGCTGAGATCTCTAGACGTGGCCATTCTTTCACTGGTGAAATAAATGAATACTCACCAGAGGAAGCATTTACTCTCCAATGCAAGTCAGTTATGTGTTTAGCCAAGGAAATGGGTGTTGCTAATCCTAGCAATGAACCGGATAAAGAACATGCAGTATCACTTAAGGATGATAAGGAAGAGACCTGGGTTGGCCCCTTAAAACCAATGCCTTTCTTCTTGTATGAGCCTTCTGCATTCAGGGACGAATTGCCGTCTTCGGATGATGGAGAGGACACAAAAGTTTCATCTGGACAAGGTGAAAGATTCAATACAGTAGTCGCCAGATTGTCTGAGAATGCAGGGGGACTATTTGATGATCTTTGCCCAGTGGATCTAAATTTTGATTGTGATAATCAAAAGTTCGGTGATGAAGAATTGAGTGCATACAAATTTTTGAAGAAACAGTTTTCACAATGGCAAGATGGTTTTATCCCTTATCAAAATCTTTGTGAGCGGCTTAAACGCAAATAACAAGATCAGAGTCTCGGTAAGTCAATTTGGCATATAAGAAGGATCAAATTTTTATTTTTGCATATGTTATGTTTTCTTGTTCTCATTCTTTATAATTTATATCTTTGGTCTTATAATAAATCATAATGTGTTATAAGATTTTCTGGTGTGGGAATAAGTTTAAGTATGAATTTTGCACTTCTCATATTAATGGAAACACGTTACGAGCTTGTTTTGTTGGGTGTAATGTAATCACCATTGCAATCACCCACTATAGCCTAAAAATGGTGGGTAAAATAGGAGAGAGAGGGAGGAGTTGTAAGTACAAGGTAAGAGCACTCATAGTTCAAACTCATGTAATAGTCAAAGAAAAGTAAAACCTATGTAATATTGTAATCACCGATACATGAGTGGAGGTAATCAAACTCATGTCATTCATGTTCGTCTCCTCTCTCCCCTTCATTCTCATGTCCATTTGAACTAAAAAGACTCCATTACATTACAAAGTTGATTACATGCTACCAAACGTAGCCTAGCTGGTTTACCAAAGGTCAAAATAGTCACTAATTGATTTCGATCTGCTTCTGTTGTTGCTCTGTTCTCTGTATTGTATTCTTGATGTTTGTCTTGGGTTTGAGTTTAGGAACTGTCATCTGGAATATGGCTGATAGATCTACAGTCAGAGATTTTCTTACCACTTAATTTGACAAGTATGAACAACTAGGGAGTTCACAACCATGTGTAGTTTGTTTAATATCTTCTTCTGCTTCTTATTCAATGTTTTTACCTTGATGTTGTATAGAGCTGGAGAATTAAGTTATGGAGGAGCACAGAGGGAGAAACAGGGTCTAAGTGGTGGAAGAACCTAGGGAGGGAACATAGGAAGTTATGGTTACAGTTATCCTAGACTGCAGCAAACTAATGAACGCGGCTGTTTGATATGTAGTTTATGTTCTGATATGTTTCTTGATTTGTCTAATGTTCTTAAATATTGATGTTTGCATACGGCTGGTTAATCAAGTGAATTATATATCATGGAGAACACCATAACTAATGAGTTTGCAGTCAGAACTCAGTACTCAGCAGTCTTGTTCTGACATTTGATATAATGATGACAAAGCTAGTTCAGAGTATGTTTAGAGTCACCCTATGCTGCCGCAAACTGAACTTTATAAGAATCCGTCAGCTGTACATTGGTATCTAAAAATTAAATTACTCACTATTAGAACTATGGATTGTAGGTATGACTATGAAGAACTCCTTAGTCATTTATATAAATCTCTGCATCTGCTTTCCATCATAAACAAGTGATCTAGGATTAGAAGGATTCATAGTTTATACTTTTAAGCAAAGTCAAACATCTGAAGGTATCTGAGCCTGGTAGCATGCTTAAGTCTTAGTTTGATGCAATCAGCTCCTGGAACGTCTTATAATATTTAACAAGAAGTCCTGGCGGGTTCCCCTCTGAGGCCTCAAATTTGAACAATGAGATTTGGAATTCGGATTTCCAGCTAATATGAGTTTATTAGCTGAGAATCTCTATCAACCGGAATACTTAGCGTTCGAAATTGGTCTCCGAACCACATATATAAGAGGCGGTCAGTCAATTACTGCAATATGCCATCCTGAAAAAGAGGTACTAACCATTTAACTGCTCCAAATGCATCATCCTCCAAACAGAAGAAGAAATTCTTATGTACCATCTCAGATACACTATAAACTTGAATGCAGTTAAAAGTCTTAGATTTAGATGACTGCATCACACTGCATACTTGAATAATCTCATAGTTCAACCCCGCTTCAGGTGCAATGATAACCTGGCTTCAGACGCAATGATATGGAGTTATGGTGTTATGCTGTGTTTGCTTAGCCTAAGAGCAAGAAGATACCCTCTTTTCTTATAATGAGCTGCTGATTACATTTCTCTTTTCCTTACAGTGAGCTACTTTTCTTCATGCTTTACTCACCAACATTGACATTCAATTTTAGTGGTTGATTTATTCTTGATTTTCCCTCCAGCTTTGTCGTGTTGCTACTTGCGTCAAGATGCTTCTTATATGTGGGTATCTGTTGCTGTATTTGGAACTTTCTGCATGATGGGGCTCTACCCTAAACCAGGTACACTATATGTGCAGTCTTATGATAACCTCACCCTGTTGATTTCACAATGTTTCTGTTACTCATTCTTTATTTTTGTCCTTTCGAGACGTTTGAAATTTTGTTACTGGTAATTACCTCAAATACTTTAAATGGGTCTCGTGGAGTACTTGTAAGTGTTGAACTTGCTTGAAAAATATGGGGTTGTTTTTGTAGTAAGTTGTGCTTGCTGTCTAGAAGGGAAACATGGAGGAGTAGGAATACCAACTTTTAACTTGGCTCTACGAGATCCTTATCCTCAAGGAAATCGTACCTATTGTGGTGTCATAAAATTGAAGGTTGAAGAGCTAATCGGTAATCATGTTACTTGGGTTCCTGTAATGTTGTCAACATATTATTGTTGGTGTCTCACTGAGGTCATGAACATCTGTAGCAATATAGAAAGAGTTACATAGATCTCTGTAACTTGGCAGTTGAGCTTTCGAGGTCTAGTTTGTAGGCCCAAATAGCAGGGACCTTTTTATATTGGGAATTTGGTGCCTCCAGTTCTCTATGATGTCAAATAGTCAAGAGCTTTTGAAGACTCTGGGTTAATGTGTGTGATTTATTTGCTGGTTTTCAGGCCTCCTACTGCAGTTCATGAAAATCTGTATCCCACACATTTTCTCTTTGTTTCTTTGTTTAAAGTCGGATCCGATTGAACTTGTGAGCTAAATTGAATTGAAGTAAACTAGTAAATTCTACTAAACTGAACTTGATAATAGCAATAGTAATTAATACATTAACAATAATAATAATCAATATCATTTTTAATATTTTGGAACAATAACAACAACGCTACGTACTCCATCAGTAAGTAAGTAAATGTCATATTTTTACAGGATCCATGCTAATGCTATATAAACGAAATATAAAGCTAAAATACTTAGTATTATAATACTAATAAAAAAGGCAAATTTATTCAATTTTAAAATTCTAGTATTAATTAAAATAAATTAATACTCCCTCCATTTCACTATTTTGTTCCCATTTCATCCTGCACAAATTTTAAGGAAAGAGCACATGATCAATGGGACTATTGGATGTGCAAGTGGATAGGCCAAAAAAGAAATGGGAACAAAATACTGTAAAATATCGCATAACTTGTACAATGTTGTCATCTGAACTTGCATCTCCTTTTCCATTGTCCACCTAGATTTGGAAACCAATTTCCCCATAGGAGGTAAAGCAAATTGCATTAATAGCTTTTTTTATAGGCTCGACACATATTTTGCAACGAATGTTTAGAGATCATGCGTCATATACAATGATTTCAGTTACATTTACAGGGCACCTATTGTAGAACTTGGGGGAGAAAGGAAAGGAAGTATGTCTGGACGTTGGCAGGTTTTAGCTATTTTTTGGGTTTTAAGTCTAGACTGGAATTAGAATAAAAGTAATGATAGTGCTTTTGTGTCACATAGACAGGCCCACGCTGCTTGCCTGGACTCTCATTCTTCTTGGCTTGTCTTGTAATGACAAAAATCATGATGGGCTTTCTGTTTCAGCCACCACACGCCAGTTTTTCACACTACATATCTCTGACTCACTCCGACAGTCCGGCTCCCTCTCTCTTACCTCTTTTCTCTCTAGTCAGCCAACTGAAATGCTAGCACCGCTGCTCTGGCGCTGTGGCTTCGTTCTGCCCTTTGGTTAAGATGAGTTGAATCCGTGGTCCATGGCTATAGAAGTTTCTATCAAGTGAGGCTGAGCTAGTTGCTGGCGAGAGTGAGTACAAAAGTTTTTGGTGCACTGGATCTTCACATAAGAGATGGCACATGAAGTGAAGGTGGGTCCTACACCTATAAATAAAACTTAAAACTCTTTTCTAAGAAGCAAAATCAAAACAAAAACTATTTCTTAGGTATTAAAAACAAAAAATAACAAATACAAACTTTGTTCGTATCTCACCCTGCCAGTTTCTTACGTATTTAGTTGCCATAATTATTTTCTTATGTTTTTGTTTGTACATAGTTATGATCCTGCCCAGTTTTTTTTATCATTTTACCACCTATGCGAGGTTTAGTCTTGATAGTACTGCGTCAAATATTGTTTGTCGTCCTTTCTTTGTACATGTAGGGGTGTAAACTAGTTGAGCCGAGCCGAGTATCGGCTTATTCGTGTTTGTTTGCTTATTACTCCTTAGATAAGGAGCTTGGGTTCTGTTAAGTGTCAACATTCTATGTTCATGCTCACTTGTTTATTTATTTAACAAGTGATTATGAGTTTGTTCACATACATAACATATGTATTGAAATGTTTATTTGATAAATGCATGACACTGACCATGTTGATGCCATCAGTTAGCCTTTGGTCTACAGGATAAGCATGTTCTTGAACATATCTTGTTTATAAAACTCCCAGGGGACCTTTATCTTACATATCCTTTTCTGTTTTATCTAGTCAAGCTCTCACAGTTCTCTATTTATGAATTATGAGACTTTGCGTTTAGAATGATATATCACCGGAAAATCTGATCCCAGTGCCACCCTTGTATGAAAATATTTAACCATTTGCATGTGTCTCCCATACGACCATAGACCATTTGCATGCAAATAATTATATGGTCATGCACAATATTTCCTTTTCTCCGAAACTTGCATGTTTGTGCCATCCCATCACAATCTATCTTCACATAGAAGTCTCTCTTCACTGTGAGCTTTAGATGAGGAATTTGGCAAGGCCTTGCAAATGGAGATTAAGGCATCGCTGACCATTCATCTTGTTTGGAGTTCGATGTCAAGTCATTGTAAATTTTGTTTATGGTATTGTTGCTAAAACTTCCTTGCTTCAACCTTATCATGAGCTCTGTATCGAGGAGAGGAACCTTATAAGTTAGATGCCTTAAATGGAATAACTAACTTCCTGAGATTCGTTGGCATGTAAATATGCGTCCGGATCTGTGGGATATATGGTATATAAGTGCATACCCAGTCCATAAAAGATTCGTTAAGTATATCTTAAAATTTGAAGGAATTTAATTTCAGATACCAGAAATAGTGCATGCCCTAGTCTCTATGTCAGCTGTGTTCAGTCTCTCAGTGTCTTCCTTCTCTGTATATGAAATAACTCTTTCAGCCTGGGGCCTGTAAGAAAATGCCTCAAGTTGAAAAGAAATTTAAAAAGAAATTTAGGAAAAGAAAGGATTTGCTAGCTCCTATGACTTCACACTGGCATACAGTTGTTCCTCCTTCCATATCAACGTATCTTCTCTCCACTAAGGTTCTTTTTATCTTCGTTCTTATTTTTGACTTAATATGTAAACTCGTCGCATTAGTGTATATTTTCTACTGTCTTTTTTCCCTTGAATTTTTTCTTTGACAATTTAGTCAAGTGTTCCTATTCAAAAATTTGTCTTGCTATTAGATTGCTATGAAACAAAAGTAATCAAAAGCAGTGTTGGGACACGACTCAAGGCAATTGACTGCTCAAAATCTTTAAATACATGATAATTTCGTTTTCAGTCACAGGCAATCTGTGATTTTTGTTTCTGTGATGTACATTATTGTGTAAGTTTGTTCTTGTTGTTGTGGATATGTGGAGTCATCTGCCTTGGTTTGTGTCTTAGCAGTTGTTTTGACTACTTTCTTGAGCATCCATGTTATTAAGATACTGATTGTGTCAAAATATGTTATTTTTGATTTGAAGGCAGTTGAAGTGACAATTGAATGTTTATCTTCCTGGGAAAAGGCTAGTGTCTTTATAAAGAACTACTACTTCCTCGTCAGTTGCATGGACAAAAAGGTGGAATTCTTTTATCTTCTCGGTGATGTCTCTGGTATAGTACCCTTTTTGACCTGCCAGAAGAACCAGTTACTCGGAGCCTTTGATGGCTACAAGCCTTCAATTTCTCAGCCTACCTTACAAATAAAGAAGAAAAATCCTGCTTATCAGTGAATCGCTGCAAAAGACTGGCTGCCAGAGAATGAAAGATCTCTATCTAGTTACCTAAAGCACCTCTTGTTTGAAGATATTGAGGTCGGCAAATTGAAGCTTCCATGGTTTGTCTCTTGTTGTTGCTTCAGCGGATGCTGTCCTTTGTTTTACCTAGAGCACCACTTGTTTGAACAACAGCACAGCATGAAAAAAAGTAGTGAGTGGAGTCTGGCACCAAGGGATCCTCAGTAGTCGAAAGAAGCCTTGTTCAGTCTCCTGCTCAAAGAGTCCCAGAGATCTCCAATTCTTCGAAACCTCCCCTCTCTGCAGACCAACAGAAGGGGACTTGACTTATTGGAATCTAGTGATAACTGATTTCATTTGGGTATGGAGCTTTTAAGATTTCTCAGGATTAAGGAGTCGAGTTCAGAATGGGATGGGCTTTATAAGAATCAGAATCATCTGTGGTCTAAACATCAGTAGGTTGAGCAGTATAATTCACAAATCTTCTACCGAAGTCGATGAGGTGTGAATAGAAGCAAGGAAAAGACTATGGTAGCTTTGGGCAATATAAAATTTGTAAAGAAGGCAGATATGACGACGATTTCGTATTCATACATCTTCTTAAGTCTAAGACATGACGGGAGTCTTGACATGCAATGAATCGCCTCAGTAGTCAAAAGTGAAATAGTTCAGTGAAACATAATTAAATTGTCCATTAATTTAGTGCCGCGGATGTTTCTTATCTCTTATCTATTATACATGTAGTTTTTTCATCATTTGATTCAGTCAATCGTGTCGTGTTGACTAAGATTAGGAGACTGAATATATGCGCAAATAAGACACTGATTGAAAAGCGGTTTCAAGCATGTATTTTTTTCCTTTCTACTTTTGAAATGTAGTAGAATTTGTATGGTAGAGGAGTTCTCATGTTCTTATACAATAAAATGTGAGTCTTTGTGCCAATACATATGCAATTATTAGAAGCTGAACTATGAATCGTGCTAACAATTAGAGAACACGGTGAATAAATCTTTTATTGTTGGATCATGGGAAATGACATAGTGGGGAATTTGACAGTTGCTATCCCTTAGCCAAAATTGTAATTCAAGGAGAACAAATTGTGCAACACATGTTCAAGTTACTAAAATGTTAAAACTTGAGTTGTCTCTAGTGAGACTTTAAAGTTATTGAAACAAACCTTGTTCTTAAACCCAACACACTTTGATGACTAGCGAGACAATCACAGAGCAAGAGTGAAATTTGACGTTGAAAAGGGGAAATGACGATCACGTAGCAAAGATTGAACATGAGAGAAATCCAGCTTCGAACCACCGCTTTTTCCCGATAATTGTCCCGAAAATCGCCTTAAGATCCGCCAGACAACCGTGCTCGTACAATCCATGTCGCCGAGATTTGCCGCCGGTTAGGATAAGTGAATGGTGAGGGTGAGTGTTTTATGCGGGTGAGGGGTCGAGAGAGGTGAGGGATGTCAAGCTAAGAAAATGTGAGAAATAGAGATAACGCCATGAGTAGATCCGAGAGTGTTTATTTGTGTGTCTGTGTTTAGAGTGATGAGGGTAGAGTTATGACTTATGACTGTTGAGAGCGATGAGAGTACTGTAAGATTGTTTTTCTGAGATATGAGAGTGTTTATTTTTCTTTATTTCTTTTGTATGATTTACAGTAAATGATGATGTTACGTGTCTTTGTGACACTTCAATTATTCACTCAAACATATGCCAAACCAATATTACAAACAATTTTTGGGAATTTACAGCGGGAAACTCAAAATGACATTGGCGGTCCGCTGAAATTTTCGGTCGCTGCCCACATATATCATTTTTTGTTGGTCATATTGTATCGCTTTCTGCAACTCCAAAGAAATAATCCCGACATGGCCTATCTGTTGGGAAAAACAACATTTGCCAACAAAAAAATTATCTGTTGTTGGTATAAGTCACATTTATTGTAGAGTTCAAATGACTAATTTAAAAAAATATATATATATATAG
>CAAKMY010033462.1:8966-42486 GCA_901111285.1 Corrigiola litoralis | reverse complement strand
GGGTGGATACATCCCACGTGGCATGTCACATGTCCACCTATAGATTGTACCCACTATATACATATAAGAAGTTCGCGTAAATTACTAACCATGTAATGCTACTAGGCTACCAGCGACTAAATATAATCAATGCAAATATTAAGTTATAAAATTAAATATCCAACCACATGATTAGAATAAGAGAATCTTAACCAATTAAGTTATTTCTCTTTGCATTTTTTTGGATGACGTGGAAACCCCCGCCCCATGATCCTAGTTGGCAAAGGGCCACATGTAGGTTAGCCAGCTTAAATTGACAGGCTCGATCCAAAAGGCAAGAGGGGGCCAGAGCACTCTCACTCTTAAACAGAGGAGCATATTAGCAACCTCTGATTCAAACTCAAACCCAATAAGAGCCCAATGAGCCAATTAGATATGCAAGCAAATGCTTCTACTCAGACTCGAACTCAAGTCCAAGAGGACAGAGGAGTAAACCTCTCACCAACTAAGCCACCCAACTTGAATTTCTCTTTGCATTAGAATTTGCATTGTCTATGAGGTAATAGAGGCCTGAGCTACCTAGATACGGAATAAAACCAATATGATTATAGAAACATCATGTACATGTTGTTCAGTAGATAATTCACAAGTGTAGAACTGTAGATACAAATTAGGCCCTAATACCCTATACTTGATTGATTCCATTGTTGGCTGAAGTGTACTGGTGGGAAGTCAAGTCGGGGATCGTTGTTCATGGTAACCACCCTCTCACAAATTTTTTATCACTTTTAAAAATAAAATTGAAAATTCATGTGAGAGGGTGGTTACCGTACCAAAATGGTAACCACCCGGTGGATGTTTGTCATTTTCCTTCTTCAAATATAAGGAGGGATAGGAAAAGAATATAGATGATAGAGGTCCATCGGGTGGATAACAATTTGGTGCCCACCCTCTCACAAATATTTTTTGGATTTCTAAAATTAAAAGGAAATTAAAAAGGTGATGTGAGAGCGTGGATATTATTAGAGTGACAACCATTAGGTGGGTGAGTATAATTTTCCATAGATAAACCTTCATGTTGCTTTATAGATGTTTGATGTTTCTAGCCCAAAACATTCTTGATACTATATATCAGATCAAAGGCGGGCCGTTAAAGTTACAGGAATGAACCAACTTTTGGTCTGGGCCAAAGAAATTAAAGGCCCAACCCATGTATGTTCCTTGAGATAAAAAAAAGCTGGATTAAAGTATCTCGTGGAAAACGAATTCCACAAATTACCAATCTCGATACCACCCTTTTACATGAATTCCACAAATTCTCTCCTAGTAGAGACCAGAAGACCATTGTACCTCACAAACAAATCGTTCATGCACTTGGCTTTTACAAATAGTTCAAGACGAAGATAGTGACTCGCCCCACCCTTTTGGCGATATATGAGAGGGATATCAAACAAGTTTGTCACAGCAATAACACAATGTTATTTGTTGTGACAATTAGAATTTGGCTAAAGGAGATCTTTAGAGTCGAAAGTACATTAGAAGTCTTTTTGAATATGTTAACTTGAGCAACTTAAAAACAACTTGGCTCAAGGTAATACTTTGTAGAAGAATCTCACTAAAATAACCACAAGGAATCAAGCTCAACATTTTGACACTGCTACATCACAATCCTTGCTTTTTGGCAGGAACATAATACACAAAATGCTTTAAAAAAATTAAAGATTATAATGAAACAAAGGATGTCAAATAGAAAATTAGGAATAAAGAGATACTAAACATAAAATATGTTACTAATCTTGACTACCATTATACTCGATTGCTCAAATGGGTGAAGCCAAACCCTGCCACCATCTCAATTGTTCTAAGTAAAAAAGAAAGATTATTTAGATGAGGAATACTTTGTTCATCATTCTCACTTTCAACTGCGAGATATAGAGTTCGGTTCTTGTCTACAATACGGTGCGCTACCTGGTATTCAGACTTACCAGGCCATCCTGTACACAAACAGCTCAACTTGATTTGAATTTTGGACCACCCCAAACTCTCTATATTTGTCTCACGACACTCTCTATCAACCCAATACGTGTAATCTAAAGGGAGATGCTCATGCTTGCAATAAGACAACCAGGTGTTTTATAGGCCTATCTCCAAATAGGCGAACAAGGCCCAGAATGAGCAAATTGAGCAGGAGAAGAGCCACCTTTGTTTGGTCCTCTCTAAAGTATTCGAACCTTGACCTCATCATGCATGCATGAGATAGTGGCGCATGTAGCAAAGCATGGAAGGCACCTTTTCAGCTCTTTAAATAGCATCAAGCCAGCAGTGGACTGGTCCAGACACACTATATTGTTTTTGTTTGACGAGAGAAGACAAACCAAAACCAAAATCTTCCCATTTTATTATAACTCCCTCTTTCGACACACTAACTCTCACACATGGAAATAAGTTGGTGAGTTGTGTTTTAAAACTACTGTGCTTGCTTCATGTCACCTTATTGTCTTTGATTAAATAAACCCAACATCTCATATTTGTCAAACCCCCCATAAAAATACACCAACTTCAGTCTTTTTTGCCAGTTTTAAAGATTGAACCTTTCAATGTCTTCTGATATGTTTGTGTTTGATGAGCCATACTACCCTCATTTAGCAACAACTGATGGCATGATATCCCCTGAAGAAATCTCTAGCAATTTCTTCACTGACCCTCTTTCTACATTCTCTGATTCCTCCATTGACAGCTTCTTACAGGAAATCTCTGATGACCCTAACAACAACAGCAACACAACTCAACTTTCCACCCAAATTTCAACTGATGATGCTCAATCTCTTGACCAAATCACCCATGCTTTTTACTCTGATTCTCCACCAAGTCACCAACTTGAAACTCTCTCCATTCAACAACAAACCCATTTGGGTAATTTGTCTTTAGGAAATAATGGATATAATGATAATTACTCTGTTGTTTCCGAGATAAAGACAGAGGATTTTCAGCTAGGATTTGACTACCCTCCACCTCCTGGGAGTTACAACTCTTATTTCCTCAATGGTGGTGATCAAAATATGCTAAAGTTTATGCAAAGGAGTTATAGTAGCAACTCATTTGAAGGAAAGCCAGGGTTTTTATTCCAACCAAGTTTTGATACACTCATGGAGGTCCAAAATTTCCATGGCTTAAACTCCCCGGAAATTGACAACACTTTGCCTAGTGGCCACATGAGAAGGGTCTGCAGCACTGGAGACATACCAGTTACGTATTTGTTTGTAATTTATGTACTACAAATTTTTATGTCATGTTACAAACTTTTATGTCTTTGGAAGTAGTTTATCTAGTTGTGGTCAATATTAGTTACAGTACAACAATCTTTATTCCTGACATAGATTATTTGTTTAGAAGGTTGGAGAAAATACAACACAGCAACAAGTAGTATGTTCATCAAGTCCACTAGCAACAGGAGGAGGAGAAGGGAATTTCATGGAAGAAGGAAACTTTAAGGTAGGACGGTATAGTGCTGAAGAAAGAAAGGAAAGGATTGATAGGTACAGGGCTAAGCGTACGCAAAGAAACTTTAACAAGACTATCAAGGTAAACCAAAATTCACCTTTTTAACTTGTTTAACAGTACAAGTAGTAATTGTAGTAAGGTACTATTATGAACAGGAGAAGTACGAATATATTTGCATTATTCGGTGAGAAAATGTAATTGTGTTTTATGTGATATCAAAATATTTATCGTTTTCACCTTTTAACTAGAGTTTTAAATAGTTATAAGTTTTAACGAAATATTTATAGTACTAAATGTCTAAATTGATAATAAATGACTCTTCTCAAGAGTCAAGACATAAGAACTAACCTGCCCATGCAAGTACATAGGCAGTTTCATAGAATATCAAGTATTAAGTCAATCATAGAACACTTACTCTACCTAGCTCAGTTGGTTGCAACCCTTGTTTATGTGTTGTGTATATTTTGTAGTGAGTTTATTTTGCCTTATTTATTTTCAGTTTATATCCCATAAAACCATGTATACTTTCATATTATATCCCATAAAACCATGTATACTTTCATATTATATCCCATAAAACCATGTATACTATGGTGCATAGGCTACCAAAAAATCTACATTTGCCACTGAGAACAACAAATGTTTTTTCATATATTAGCTATGTAATTTGATACGGAGTATTAGTATAAATAGTTTTGAAAGTAACGTTATTTTTATTTGTGATGGTGGGCAGTATGCATGCCGAAAAACGCTAGCTGACAACAGGCCACGCATACGTGGTAGATTCGCTCGTAACGATGAGACTGGAGAGATTCCCAAACCCACCTGTTACCATCGGTATGAAGACGAAGATGATCTTTGGGTAAAATTTCTTTTGCTTTTGCCATCTTCTTTTTCGCTTGTTACTAGTGCTTTTTTTGTACTCAATCATTGGATTTGGAAATCTGTAATTTTCATAAAACAAAGAAGAAAGAAGATTTGTACGCGATATACAACTCTAGTACTACATGCATGTGATCTTTCTTTATCACTAATATGTTCTTCTATAGTACTTGTTGTTGTCTGCAATTATTGATTCGAGTTTGATAAGGCCTGATAGAAAAATTAGGTATAGGAGTAAAATGCATGCATCTACTATATGTTCTCTACTGCTAAGATTTTATGAAAATATATGTGCAGCAATAGCGACAAATAAATTGTAGTTGGTTAGTCTCATTTTCATTGAATTGATTGTCAGAAGTACTGAAAAAGGTATTGACGATGACATGGAATACGTATCTAAACTTTATATCTAGAATGAGCTTAACTTCCAAAAGTTTATCAAGTCTCTCATGAGTATGTGCTGTTGTAAATGCTACTTGTCATAACTCATAAGCAAGGAGATGTCATAATCACGGCCAACTCAAGACTTATGAAGCCTTAAACCGAAATGTATTGTTATTATTAGAATTATTAGTAGAAATGAGGAATTTTTGTTAAGTAGGTAAATTTTATAAATAGTTGAGGCCTCAAGTAGTTGTTTTACCCGATTTGAGGTTGAGCGACACTGGTCATAGACTCATAGCTCATTACGTATTGAATCATATGATGATTAAACATGAAAGTCTTAGCGTATGTTAGAATTTTGTTGATAGTCCCATACTAATATACTAGAGACCTTCCGATAACACCATTTGTGCTAGTATAGAACTTAAGGTTCGAATCCTCATATCCCCTTCCCCGACTCCTCCCAATGTACCAAAAAATATAGAACTTAGATGTGACAACATTTGTGTACTTGTGCATACTCGTGAACTCGAAACCCCATCAAAACAATACTCTTGAATTTTCAACATGACAGTAATGATATGGTATAGATTGTGTGTCAATTATTTCATTATTTGTATATATACTCCGTAAGAGCTAAGTAAAGTGTACTACTACTAATTTGGCAGGTTGATAATTCACAAGAAGAAGACGAGGAAGGTATATTAGGTAGGAGAGGAGGACGGTTCCTGAACAATTTTGGAGCTACTCAACTTCAGTACTGTGGCTATTGATGATGCTGCACAGAACTTTCAACAAACTTCTTTCGGTTTTATTTCCCCTGTTGTTTATCAACGTAGAGGGTGAATATGTGGGTAGTTTTAGGTCAGGACAACTTTACTAGACCCAATATTAAAGACCTCCAAATGAAGTGTGCCAAACTGCCAACAGAGAGAAAGAAAGCAGGCTTTAAATAAGCCGCAGAGAAGTGGGTAGACGAGCTTAATTTTTCTGATGCAGTTTGTTGGGAGATAAAATATAGAAGAAGCGAGGAAGCAGTAAATTAAATGAAAAGTTTATTTAATTTGGCTTATGAATTTTGATCCCCATTAAAGAGGGTGTGCCCACATGCTCACTAGTCACTGCCACCTGCAGGTGCATTTGCTCCCCTTTCTAGCCAAAATTCGTCTCAGCGTTTTGTAATGCTGACCAACTTGTACATAAACAAGTTTTTAAGTGATAACTATAATTGTTAGTCTTATTCATGTTTGATTTTGATTCTTCATCTATTGTGCTTTTAAGTGCTTTTACTTTTTTATTCTTTTAAGTTCTTTTGGGGGGGTTGGAGGTGGTGGGGGTTCGGTTTTGCACCAAACCGGTTGGAGCCTGAAGGCTGGGTTTGGTGCAGTCGCCGACTCCCCCATTCCTCAGCCACTATCGTATAAGTGGTCTATTTTAGTGTCCAAGACAAGTAAAAGATGAATGGTGGTAGATTATCAGGATTCATGCATAGTAGCCTCCTGATAATACAAGAAATACAAACTAGAAACTCGGTGTTCATATACTCCGTATATGATAACTTGAACAATAGCCATCATGAAAGTTGCTATTTTTTTTGGTACAACATGAAAGTTGCTATTGAAACCTAAATGATTTAAAGGCATTTTTTCGTTTCCATTCGATTGTGATTGTGATCCATGCCTTCATTCTCTAATACGAAGTACATGATTACTCCAAAGACATTCATCTTTATACACCATGCTGATGATTAAATCAAGATTTTCCACAGAAATTTGTCTGTGTTTATGCGGGATATATGCTAAATATTACGGAGTATGAACCAGCCGACTTCCTGGACGACAGGATGGTTGGGTGATATTTGGACGGTTTGTTTGTTGGGCTCATACGTCACACTTTCTAGCTACATATGTGTAGTTTCTTCTGACTTCTAGCACGTTTGACAATTTTATTTACTTCTATGCTATATGTACAAAGTGGGTGTGAGGAAAGATGTAAAAAGTAGTCTATATAAACTTGTTTGTTTCCATGTGAACAAGATGACCAACCACCAGACTTATTTCTCTTGGTACATTGCATTGCTGTGTTATCAGTCCAATCTGCGACGATCGGCTTGGTTGATAAAGTATATTAGGGAAATCAACTAATCTAGTATAAGAGGGTCATGTTGTAAGGCTATACTTTTTTGGGGTTTTATTGTTTTTTCAGAATAAACTACGGAGTATTTATATCTCAAAAGTAACCTATAATTCTTGATCTATAGCTGTAATATAATTGTTAAAGGTTCGGGGTTAGAAGTACATGATGAGACCACATCTAAAAACAAGGATTTGTGTTTGAAATCGTATGAAATCCAAATTTCATATTTTACTTCACCCCGTACATATCAACCCTTGCATATGGGGAGCATAGTTCGAAATGTTCAGATTCCAAATTTTTCTCATGTATATAATTGAGCCTTAGACCGTTAGACGTACTCTATGAAATATGAACAAGTAGCATTTCTTTGAGCAGACTTCATTGGAAAGTAAACTTAGGGTAACTTTGGTCTGTGTTTGTCTTTGAAGGTATGATGCTTGTCCTTTAAAAAGCCGAGCACAAAAATATATGCTGTACTGCTATTGATATTTTGGTCAAGTTTCTCAGGGTGCGCGCCTAGCTACTGTATCTTTCAGTGCGACTTGTTTTTAGTTCAACTTGCCAAAAGATGCTATGTATCAGCCGCTACACTATATACAGTACCTTTAGGTGATCAATAAATCACACAGTTTAGTTATCTTTCACCGTTCAACAAGAAAACATTTTTGTTCTTCTACATCCTCAAGCATGGACGAACTTTATATAGTAGCACGGGGTAGCAAATGTTACTCCAAATTTTTAAAGGTTGGTACAAAAACGGTAAACAATCATAGAAATGATAATCGCTACCCTAATATTTACTCCGTAATTGTTAAATCTGCCACTGCCCTCAAGCCATTAGAAATTTAGAATTTAACCTCTCATCTCTTCAATAAAAGAGAAATTCTGGACTTTTATGCAGAATAGTGAACAACAAGATTCAGAGGGCCCTTTAAACAACCATAATTCTTTTACACAAAAGAGAGAACAAAATAAGGCAGGACATAAATGAGTAGTCTCATAGCATACTCAGACCAAGATTCTCTATCACATTATGCAACCATAATAAATGGATATATAGGTTTAGACTTGGACACTGATAAATTTGACCAAAGCACTGTACAGCTTTCTTGTTTGGCTTTTACAGATGCTCCTGTGGTGATAGAGATACTGTTCAGGTGACAGATTTTTTTCGTTTAAGTATAATTTTCTAATATCCAAGTAAGCATACATGATTGGCTTTTTTTGTTAACAGAGCCGAAAAGAAAATGATTCGGGAATCATTTGCTAGCATTTCGTACAGCATTAATATTAATTAAGAAGCAAGAGTTGAAAGAGACCATCTCTCGTTCAAGGTCAAATGCAGTAAAACATCTCTTGGGCATAATTTCTTAAGAAAAAGACTTATTAAGTTGGTGTTCTTCATGAAGATCACATCAGCATAACAATAATGTAGGAATTCCGAACAAAGATGCTAGTGAAATAAGGTTTCTATGCTTGTGTATTTACCTTTTTCAATGTGTTATGTGTGTATGTGGAACTATTCATACCCAATTCTCTTTAATCCTATCCAGGACATCATTTGGATTAGTATTTTCAACCTAGTTTAGATGACATTCTTTTTCTTGGGCTATCAATCTCAACTTTGTGCGGTTGTTTGGCTTCTATATATAAGAATTTATAGTGCCTAGAAATTTCATTTCTAGTGAATTTTCGTTTCATGCGAATTAGCGAAAGTTGTTTGGTTACATACATAATAGTATAGTTAAATTTTCCTCTTCTTGACAAAGCTTAGACAAAATAAACGAGTACGCACAACAAATATGTTGATATGTGACTTCGAACTAATCGGTTTCAGTTTTGGGTTTTGGTGAGGCAAAAGACGGCTTGAAGATTCGGTGTAATCAAGCCACTCGAGTGGAGTCTCAAGCAAGAAGTCGCGCAAAAGGAGACAGAAGCTCTGAAACTTGTTCGCTCGAGTCTAACAGGAGTCACTCGAGTCGAGCGACCGTCATTTCGTCCGATTTACGTTTTGGCTTTATTCTTCAAACGTGTTTTGTTAAGTGTTTTATATATTTGGAAAATCTCCACATTCTTAATATCTAGTTTCCTTATTGTACTGTGATTGCACTAGTAGGGTTTAATATATAAACACGGTGAATAGGATCATATACTCATGTATATAGAGTATCATATACACATGGGATTAAAAAGAGGGGGTAAGATGGTAATTTGCTATTTCATTTATTTTTGACCCCATATGTATATGTTGTACCATATACATGAGTACATGGTACAAGCATTCAACAAACACCCCAGGTGCCTTTCATACGAGAAGTGAGATAATAGATAGAAAAGTCTAGGGATAGGTTTTTCTCATCAGTCCCCATGAGGGGGAAATTCAGGGAGAAAATACTAGGGCTATTTCTTATCAGTCTCTCATCTATGCCCGAATTCTGGGTTTGTACATTTGTACTTCTATTCTCCTCATATAGTGAAATTCGGGATCCTATGTTCTGGTGGACGTAGCCATCATGTTGATGGTGAACCACGTAAAATATATGTCTCTTGTCTTTCTTGTTAATTTTCTGTTTATACCGAACTACTCACCACCGCACTTCTGCACAACAAAATAATAGCATAGTTGTTGTATGGTAACAATTAGGGGATTTTTTTTTTTTGGGGAGGGGGGGGGACTTATGTTCACGGTATTGTGTGCTTTGGTGTCTCCTTTGTGCTTGTTCATGCTACTGTAGTCTACCTAAAATCAATTGAAAGTGCTTTCACTGATGTTTAGTGCTATCCGTAGGCCTATGGGAGCTTGTCTCAAGGTCAAAGCCAATCAGGAAATCAACTTGGCATAATTCCTAAAAATATACCAGATGTCATGGTAAAATAATATACTCCATCCTGCAATGAGATGAAAGTGTTGTGTTGAGCTTAACCCCACATTAGCAGCTTAGCTCCACCTTCAAAGTGCGCATTGTGTAGTAATAACACAACTGTGGACTAAATTCTTTTATGCACTTATGACTTCATTTTCCAACCTGTCATTCTGTCAATACATTATTCAAGTCTTAGGGCAAAATTGCAGGGTACCCTGAATCACTGGACATGTTGCCTCATGTCTTGTTAGGATTTGAACCATAGTGTTGGCACCGGACATCAACCCGGAAATAGGAGCGGAACCAAGATTTTAAATTGAGCTAGCAATTGCAATATTTTTGCTACGATTTTCTAAATCTTCCACAATGTTCTACCATTTTTTATAAATCCTGAAAGTACTGTTTACTACCCCATGCATGCGACCTTCTAATCGGCCGCTGACTCCAAATCAGAGCTTGCTTATGACAGAGGGGTTGGTATTGAATGGAACTAGACATTGGGGAAAAAAAATATATACTTCCCACAAATGAACCAATTTGATGAAAAACTAATGAGAGTGGGACACCTCCTGATCCAAATATCCCAGTCTGATTTTCACTAGGACCACTATAGTTATGTCCACACCCTATGACAATCTACTCCAAGCTAAGGGAAATGGCTATCCTGAGGTGGAGTTGATTATAGTTGGCAAGAGAACCCATTGTATATTTAACACCCCCATATGCATAGGTGTCTTCACAGTTGTTGGAGTACGTTGTTAGAGACTTAGAGCATGCATATATGCTGCAACATTTGACATTGTTGGGATGTCGATGGCAGATCCTTGTAAGACGAGGATGTGTTAGGAACTTAGGATTGAAGACATAATATCATTGTTGTAGACTTGTAGGCTTGTAGCATGAAATGCAAGGAATGCACTGAGCACACACATGCTTATACAACTTTGAAGAGTAGTTCACTAACTTATTTACTCAGTTTTGTCGCGAGTATTAATTGTGTTGTTTGTGAAGGACATGATGGGTAAGCAGGAACTCATGAAATCATCATGTTTATAACAACAAGCTAATGAAGATCAATGATTTCCTAGTGTATGTGTATTTAGTGATCGAAGATGATGTTTTGAGTTTCTTTAAGCATACACCACCGAGGGGAATTTTATTTTTCCTGACTTTCCATAAATGGATATTCCACCTCCAAATTGAGTATGCTGATCGCTTAGAATAAGAACCAAAAAGCACTACTTTTTTTTTGAGTAAAAGCTCCCTTACATCTTTTTCTTTCGCTGATCCTTTTTTGGGGATACCCCTACGAACCAATTAGCATGAAACAATTACTCCAATGTTTTTTTTTTTTTTTTTTTTTTTACAGTTAGGGTGTGTTTGGTAGCAGTTTTTGGAGTAGCCTTTAGTGGTTGGACTTGGTCAAACCACTACTAATAGTGTTTGGTAATTAGTTTGTGGGGCAGATTTTGGAATATAGGTATCCTTTGAAAGCTACTTTTTGGAAGGCTATCTTTTGTTACAAACTATGAGAGAAGATCGTCTACTTTAATGACAAAAATAGACCACATTTTTATTAGGTAAACTAGTATTTGGCCCCGTGAAATTTAAGGGGTCGTTTCATGAGAACTTTTTCGTGATTTTTTTTGTTTTATTGTTTAGGTTATATTTGTTTTACATTTTACTTTTTGGATACATTAGCGAAAAAAGGCTCATTATAGAAATGTCACCCATTTTAACGGTACACATCAGTTAAAAGGAAGAGGGAAAAACTCCCTCCGTTCCACTTATAAGTTAACGTTTGCTTTTACACATTTGTCGATGTCATACTTTGACCATCTATAACTCAAATATTATGATTTTTAAAATTTATAATTTTATAATGGTTAGATTTGTATTGAGAAATACTTTTATATGGTTATTTTTTTATATTTTCCTCACATATGTTATTTGAGTTATCGATGGTCAAAGTATGACTTCAAATAGTGTTAAAGTCAAAACGTTAACTTATGAGTGGAACAGCGAGAGTATAAAACAAAGGTGTGCAAGCTAGCTAGCCTATTAGGCAAGAACTTGAGTTGATATCGAACTTGAACTTGACTTGACCGGCTCTAAAGTTATCGAGTTCGAGTCGACTTATTTGAGTTTCGAGTTGAATTGAGCATTCCCAAACTTAAGCCAAACGAGATACTTCCTATATGATCAACTTGACTCATATTATTACCCCAGTCATAACTCGTGTTGTTTGTGAAACTACATAATTACTCCGTAATAACTAACATATCTCTATTCTCTATTGTTTTTGTAACCATTTGTTTGTAAGACCAATTTACTTATAAGAGGTTTAAAGCTACTCTAGTTGAATCTTGTTTTCATCATATGTGAAGGTTAATTGTTTTTATTTTGCCGTAAATATGATAATTTCCATTTCTCATGGAGTGTATAAAAACGTAGATAAGTACAAGACTATTATTCTAATCATTTAGACATCTCTTAATCTCATTAGTGTATATTTTGGTTGTGTAGATACCAAATTTTTTAATAAAATTTCCTTTCTCATGAAGAGGTCCTAACATTTCGAAGACAAAATTATTCTAGTTCCAAGTGTGAAGTGTCCCAACTAAGTATCCTTGCCGTACTACTTTAAATATTAAAAGAGAGCTGAATTGCTTATATTTTCCCTTACTACAAAGTTTATGCATTGCATATATTCGCCTTGTACCCTTTCAAAGTCCCGACTACTATGTCAAAACTCAAAAAGGATGCTTAAATTGCAAAGTGAATGGTATATATAGCTAATATATGAACAAATATACATACAGGTCACAACCGTGATGCAACTTTGCATCTTTGATCCAAACAATTGACAATAATTTTGACCAGTTTCATAATCTAAAGTTATTTAACATTTCTCCGCGTAAGGAACCCACCCTCCAGAAAAGCCCTTTTGGATCCATTTCAGGTATATTGACAGCATATTAATGCTCGAGAAAGAGAGATTATTGTAGATAACTATAGCACAGATGTCAGAGTGACGCAAAAAGCATAGCAAACTGAGCATCTTGCTTATATGAGACTCCAAAAGCAAGTATGGAGCATTTGAAGACCGAATATCTTCGCTTCCAGGACTTCTTTTTCCCTTTATTTCGGTCCCATCTCTGCCCATTTTTAGGTCTTAGTAATATTTGAAGTTCAATAAAATGATTTACTTAAACCCGTTCAGAACTTAAATTGCATGCATGGCCATTTCATTCTGATTCATCGACCGGTTCACCATGTTCATTTGACTTGGATTAATAAGTCTGTTCTCTTGGCCTGAATTTTGCTAAATTGAATTAAAAGGGATTGGAAAGAACTGAAAAACGCTGAAAGGGTCTGGAAAGGACGGAAAGGGGTTAGAACAATGTTAAATGTCTGATTAAACAAATAAATTATATTATCAATCAATAATATTTATTTTGCTAATATATGACGTTAATAAATATAAAAATAATGTTATCAGGCTTTAATATTATTTGTATTCGTTTTAAAGTTCAACACCATTAGGATAAAACTGGAATTGTAATTATATTAAT
This sequence comes from Corrigiola litoralis, assembly GCA_901111285.1. Taxonomy (NCBI): domain Eukaryota; kingdom Viridiplantae; phylum Streptophyta; class Magnoliopsida; order Caryophyllales; family Caryophyllaceae; genus Corrigiola; species Corrigiola litoralis. The sequence goes on along the minus strand of CAAKMY010033462.1, from coordinate 29,165 downwards.
AACATTTATTATTTTAATCAAAATAATAACTCCTCAGCAGCAGCAGCCGCCGCCGCCGCCTTATTGATCCTATCTGCCGCCTTATTGATCCTATCTGCTTCGAATTCGGAATAGACGAAATGGTGAAAAAAATAACACTTACTTATTAGCAAGGAACTAGAGAGTAGGCACAATGTATACTAGATACCAACTGTGCAAATTTGGCTATTAAACGAGACCCTTGAGACCATGATATCGTATAGCTTCTTTATTTGTCACTTTTGCTTTTTTATTTATTTTTTATTTTTTTAGAGAAGGCGTAAAGAGTATATATATATATATATCTTAGTATGGGGATTTCCTTGTTATTTGTCTTTTTTTGGGTGTTTATTATGGATAATGGTATTTCATGGCATTGTTTATGAGGTGTTTTTGGGTGTAAGGAACTATATTCCATAGGTGTTTGTACTCGTTCTTGTACCTTGGGTGTTTTCACACATTCTTTAGGCATTTTTGCCTTTAATATAACCAAAATTTCATCAAAAAAAAAACCGTAGTATTGGAAGAACCAGTGGTCGCGAGTTCGAGCTCTAAAAATACATCAATGTTAAAAGTCATGAGGGAGAGTTATGTCGTCCTTAATGATCCTATTCGACTTGAATTCGGACTAAAGTGGATAGTAAACAATAAAAGAAAAATCATAGTATTGGGAGGTGGGAATTAAATCATGACCTAAATGCCATACACAAAAGGTTAGCAATTGATTGCCATCTGACCAAAACTTTCTTGGTAAATAGTCTACCATTCTAGTACATGCCTAAATAATTAACTATAAGAATCAAAAGGTATTCTTTTTAATCAATGAAATTGACGTTGGTATAATTATTATTTTACACTATTGAATTTACTGGCGGGGTCTTAGGTACCTAGATCAAATGATAAGGGATTATTCTAACTTAACCAGAGATCTGAGGTTCGAGATCTTTGGAATGCAGCAGTGTTAAAACTCAGTGGGAGAACTTTATCGCCGTAGCGGTACTATCCTGCTCGAATCCGAACTAAACCAGATGGTGAAAACAAAAAAAAAATGACTAGAAGAGACGATTGAATCGAGCAAGACAAGGAAAGACTAGCTCCAATTTCACTTATATAGGGGAAGAGCAAAACCCAAAAGAATTCATATTTAACTTTGAAACAGAAGCACCTCAAACCAAATGATTCCAAGGTTCACCTTTGACCAAGAAAATGGAGAAATTACAATATTGTTGCTTTACCACCCTATCATTGCAGTGCGAGATCATAGAAATGATTAATCCATAAGCTTTACTAAAAGATGCCCTATATTATAGCATTTTCCTTGCATGATAAAATGAGCATGAGACAGTTGAAAAAGCTATTCTTGTTGTCGTTTGGAAAAATGTCCCCCATTGTCCTTGAAGATTTCTTCAGTGATTCTCTTCCAATGATTTAGCTGGGATTTATATTATATTTGTGCACGGATGGTATAATAAACGACATTAGTGGACCATCATCACATTTTTATTTTCTCACAAGTAATGTTTGCTTGACATGAAGGAATCCTTTCATACCATGATTTGTACTTTTGATCAAGGTAGCTAGCTAGGGGGAATCATGAAAAGAGCAATTAAACAGTTCTGCTAACATTCAACTTTGGCAGAGGGAAACTATTCACTCAACTGCTTTAATACCTCCTTGATTGGTTATCACTGTTATGCAGTTTTTTTTTTTAGTGAATAGTTATTGTAGCTAAATAGACAAGTTTCAATTTAATTTTTTTTTTTTGAAATAAGACAAGTTTCAATTTATGATTTCGGTCTATACTATAAAGTTATTGTTGCGGTTACTTGGTTTTTGACACAAAGTGCATTAAGTTGCTTATAAGTGAATTTGGAATTTGAGCACCAACAGAAATGAATTTGATTTAGGTTAAAATTAGAAATTAGTTTTGTTACCTTAACCAGAAGGGCAAAAGATTAATTGATACATGAAGCAAATACATGGTGATCTGATGATAATTCGGTTGCTTTTGCATCCTTTTCTTCTTTTATTTTTTCACCATCCACTAGTTTAGTCGTACCAGGTAGAATTGAACAGCCACAACATTTTTGCCTTTCTCTCATGCGTTATAACAATGTTGCATTTTTGTAGTCTTGAATTTGAGACTTATGGCTAGGTTAGAACAACCTTTTATAATTAGTCTAACTGTTTATGAGTTGCTTGTGCAATCTTAAATGAGTGCCAAACAGTACAATCACTTTTGGATGCATGATGAAAAATGATTGTAAATTTATAATCATGCTCGAATTTAGATCTACGTATATTAGATTACTGCCTTGAATCGGTTTTGCTTCCCCTTCGAATAACTAACACGAGGGTTTTGCCCTAGTCTTCTAGGGTTTCTTGTGGTACTATATAAACCCCTTATAGATTAACTTGCCCCTATCCCACAAAATATCAGAAATATATAATTTGTACTCTCTCTCCTCAAATCTGATAGTAAGATCTTCTCTCCCCTCTGATTGTGGGTGTGACCACGTTAAAACTGTGTATTGATTTTCTCTTTGAATTTATCTTTTTTCTCGCATCTGTTATAACAAGATACTTTTGCGTTTTCTCACTAGATACATCTATTGGCTCTACATTTAGACATTTGGAAAACAACGAGATGTGGTGAGTGGTTGCTCACTTCATTACTTAACCATGAGGTTAGGGGTTCGATCCTTGTCAATGGGAATAGAGCTCATTTCTTGGCCAACCGTTTACCTCTTAGGAGAGCACCCGCGTCAAAAGGGATTAGTCACTACTTTCGATAGTGGAACCCGTGGTTAAACCAAAAAAACATTTAGACATTTGGTTTAATGTAGCTAAGGTTAGGGCACTTACATTTACGGTCAACTTTTCACTAATAAACAATTATTCTTTCCATCATGAACGGATAGTGGAAATAAAATTTCGATTATAGTACTCCTAGATCCTAATACTATCGAAGGCCTGCAACAAATTTTTTTGGGACATTCATTGAGCTTTTAGAGAAGAAAAAAGATGGTAGGCCTTCCACCTATCGCCGACCCCAAGCTTTTTGGGCTGAAGTAACATGGTGGGCTCGTTGACTAGAGCATAAAGATGTTCACTTCTGAAATATAATGCAAAGCCTTCACTGCCTCAGTGTGTTTTAAATAGTTTGCCTCTTTTAAATCATGCTTTACTGCTAAAACGACTTCCTTGTTATAAAATTATAATGTCAGAGTAGACTGACACATGGTTTAACGAAATAAAATAGTGTAAGCACGTAGAGTTTACCTACGTTAAATAACTTTGAGAAATATCTTGAATTCGTTTTCATGTATCCTGTTTCCCGCAGTATTAGTTATTCAAATGTATGAAAAAAGGGGGTTATAAGCCTATCAAGGAGTGATTTTGGTTTTTTTTTTTTTTTTTTTTTGGAGCAATGTGAATCAACCAAGTAAAATTAGACCAAAATTTAGTTTACGTTCCTTTGCCTTTAGTTTCCTCCTGGCTGTCTGACTCCGACTAGAGAGCTGCCAGAATTAGTGCAATTGTACGTGCAAGCCTTTCTCACCTTCCATGGAGCATTTGCCGATCAACATGCATGTTTTAAAATGATCTAAATAACACGAAGGTGTCCTTAAGAAAAGCAGTCAAAAATGCTACTATCCTAGGAGTCACCCTGAGGTCTTTGCAAGTTATACCCTTGTGTGAAGTACGAAGTATGAAGTATCTATAAAGGTCTTCTATCAAACTCACTGTTTTGCTTGTCCAAGTGTTTTTGTGTGCTTCTTGTGGGGAACTTGGGTCTCTCGGCAACACCCCTCGATGATGATACTTTCATTTGTCTTCTCCTCCACCAAATTTACATCTAAGCTCGAATCAAAATAATATGCCGAAATCTTTGGGACCATATTAACATTTGTACTTAACATGACAGTAAACTTTTAGCCACACTTGGAAATTTATAGCTACAATCCAGAACACCTCAACGATCTTCCAAACTATACCTTCATCATATGAACGATTGCATGACAAATTAGAACAATAACTCAATAAGTCAATCAGAAACAATGGTCGAAGTTATGTGGTAATGGTACATAATAACTTCGATCATTTTGTAGGGTGCATATAACCAATATCATACTTACAAAACATTCGTATATACTATATCTTCTGATAACTCACAGACTTAAACTGCATATTTTGCTAGAGTTGCGTTCATGATCCTTAGGAGTAGAGGACACAGGTTACACATAGAAGTCCATGGTGCGTTTATAATTAAGTACTAAAATGTCCAAGACAGAAAGCTCTATCATCTGTTCAACTATATCACCAGTAGGCAAGATTTAGAGACTTCAACATATCTCAAAATCAGATCTATAGCACATACTTATGAGTTAATTAATCTTTCCTATCAATGCAAGATTATCAGGATCCGATGCTCAAGTGTTTAAGTTGATCATAGTTGAGTCGTCACAACTTTAAACCTCTGCAAATGTTTCCTTTACTTCTACTAAAAGAATCAAGTAAATATTATGTTGCCACCCGTCTATAGTGGATGAGTACTTACAGACACTGTTCTAACTAGAAAAGGAGTAGACATTGTTCTAGCTAGGAAAGGAGTGCAGACACTTAATTCTGCTATAGATGAGTGCATATATAGACTCTTCTAAGAAAGGAGTAGATATCCAATGGTAGAAAATATAGACTCAGTATAGGCTATCCCCATTTTAAATTCTTAGTTCCGCCCGATGTTTTTTAACATGAAGTAGACCTATCAGTAAATTGACTTAAATCTAGCCACTTCTTATCAACGCCGTAAAAAAACAAACACTTCAAAACGGTCTAATTTTAGCTCAAAATTAGACACCCTATACCATGCTTGTTAGGTAACTTAATGTAACATGCATGTTTTGATCACTTGTAGAAATAAAATTATATTCTGTTCAGAAAAAGAAATACTAGTTTTCTACATAGGAGATATGGGCTGAGTAAGGAAACTAGGAAATGAGTAGGTTTGCCCAAACTAAGAAGGGCCCGTGCGTGGGATTTGGAGCAAATGTTGCCGCCTTTCTTTAACTACAAAGGCAGTCCTAAGTATACAAGATTACAAGTAAGGTGCATATGAATTTTAAGGTTTGGCTATGTCAGTATTGTTTTTTTGGTCTGAAATGTGTGCACAAGTCGCAGATAAGAATCAAACCTCAAACTTCATACAAGAGAGCTCTAACCACTTAAGCTTGTTCTTTTTTAGTATCAGTCGATATTGTTGTTTGTAATATCAATATTCATAAGTTAAGGTCTAAGACTTATCCAGTTGCATTCAAACTCAGTAACTAGACGATTTAGATTGTGACTCTAAATTAGTATGAGAATTTGAATTTGGTGAATTATTTAGGACTTTTAACTTTTCTATCAGGAAAATTTTGCCTGGGAACAACCGTTGGTATGAAGCCAAATCAAGCAATCAAATGCAGAAGCATCAACAGCCATGGTTCCAACTTGCAATGTACATCAATACACAACTTTTTGAAGGAAAATCTTTAAATTTAACTCAAAATGAAGCAATAATAGTGAGAATTGAAAGGTAATTTGAAGGATCAAGACATGCCAGTCATCAAAGCAAATGGGAAGATATAATAAAAAATGGAGGAAGTATTAGTCATATGAAGGACCAATAGAGACCACAGTTATGCAAAGATTCATCAAGCAAGGGAAAGAATTATTTTTGGTCTCTCGTAAACCTCAAATAAGCCCAAATAATGACGGCAAATTTTATTTCGCACATATTTTAAGCTAACAAACTACTTTGTACTCCGTATCAGAGTACGAGATACACTATAAAAGTGACTCATTTTCCAATCTATAGACTGCAGTGATCACAAATTTAAGATACAATTGACAGCGCCAGCAAGAGTGCAAGACCATTTAACTCGTTACTAGGTGAGTAGGTCACGGTCGTTTAGAAGTTGTTTTCTAAACTTTAGTTGAAGCATAGGTTTGGAAGCTCACTCTTGAAAATAATCAAACCAACATAAAATCGTGCCATGATTTGAAGTCATGTGCTACTCCTTTGTCATAATCATTTCCTTTTATCTACTTTTGAATATTTTTTAAGGTGGTATTTCGACCATCAATAACTCAAAATTTATAATTAAAAAAAAAATCTAAAAATCATGTGAAAGTATATCTCAACACAATTACGACATTACATAACTGATCTGGTACCAGCACCACCATGGAGCCTGAAGGTCATCCAATACCACCTTCATATATTGACAAAAAAAATGTCTTAAAACTACTAAAATAAGTGAAGTGAAAATGTCTTAATTATTTCTACCTATTTGGCACTTGACATTTTCTTCTCTTGTTAGAAAAAGTGCTCACAAAATTTAGACATGAATCAAAACATCGGCCTTTCAATTAGAGACGATTATTTTAGGAGAAAATCTTTTGAGCTTAATGCCTCTCTTGATTCATGGAAGTGTCAGTTCAACTGGTTAATGAGATGGTGAAATTTCGATCTCATGTTCAATCCATAATGAGAGCATTCATATTGGACGTATTACTAACGTTATCGAGTCAATGGCTAATCTAATAAAGTTGACCCCGGATAGGGCTGACAAAAAGTTGACTCACACGTCGACGTAAACGATCTGAACTGTCATAGACCCCAACCTGACACGAGATAAATATCAACAATATGATCTAATAGTAGGAGTTGATTTGCCTCAAGTATGATTTGACTCACAAGTGACCCGATCCAAGGTCGACCTGAAAAACATTTGATAAAACACATCTTCACCCGATTGACTTGAATTCAATAAAAACACACCTTGACCCAAGCTTAGCTGTATTCGAAAATATGGACTAAAAATGAGCCAACCGACCCAATCCGCCCCATCATTATCTCTATAAGTGGAGTTCACACATTACATACCAAATAGGGACCCATACAAACATAACCCCTTTTATTTTTTTTTTTTCTTATGATTGAACAAAACACACCAAAAATATATATATCAATTAAACTCTTATTACTCTTTTCGTTCCAATAGATTTACACCATTTACTTTTCCAAACGCACCGATGTGATACTTTAACTATCAATAATTTAGAGCGAGATTCTTGCCGCTTTTATGGTCCTACCTGACTCGAACTTGAACCAAACCGTATAGCGAAAACCAAAAAAATCAATAACTGATGATCGATACAAACCTTACATAAAATACAAAATTACAATAACATATTTGTATATTTTTGTAATTTGTTTAATCGAGTTATTAATACTTAAAAACATTATTATTAATAATCTAAAATAAATGGTGCAAATCAGTCGAGACGAGAAGTGGTAAGTAACTGGTAAGTAACTTGTAAGTTGTAAGTAAGAAATGCGAAGAAGAACAAATCTGAAAAATTAAACAACATTTAGACAGTCCGACAACACAGCTTCTGTCTCCTCCCATCTCATCGCATCTCCGCCGTCGGACTGATTAAGATGAGCGGCCACGATTCAAAGTACTTCTCGACGACAAAGAAGGGTGAAATCCCCGAACTTAAAGAAGAGCTCAATTCCCAGTACAAGGTCCCCCCTTTTCCTTTTTATTTTCCCTTTTCTTTTTATTCATTATTGTTAGGGACTTTTATTGTTACATTTAATCGCCCGAAATGTGCCCAGATCTGTTGTTTATTTCTGTGATATTTATACTTGATTTATGCTTTTTTGTGCTATTGTTGATTAATTATTTGATTCGGTTTATTTCGACGCGCTTTTCGCTTGTTTACATGGATCGGGGCTAGAAATGGTTAATTGTGAGGTCAGGGGTTCGATTCTTATCCGCAATTTAGTGCGCTACTCTAAAAACGTTTAATTTTGAGAAAAAGAAGGCGATCGGTTACTTTTGTGATTTACGAGGTTTCTGTAGGACGTTATTTAGTGAAGTTAGGATAGCGTAGCGTAGTAACTTGTGTTTGAGAGAACAATGAAGATTACGTGATTGATTGTTTGCGTCGTGACCGAGATTTTGGACCTGCTTAAGTTAGGGCATTAATTGAGAGGTTAGGGGTGCGATTCTTGTCGGCAATTTAGTGCGCGCTTATAGATATGTTTAATTTAGAGATTAGAAAATTAAAAGGCGATCGGATGTTACTGTTGTGATCTTACGAGGTTTTCGAGGACGATATTTAGTGAAGTTGTGATAGTGTAGCGTAGTAAGTTGTATTTGAGAGAACAATGAATATCACGTGATTGATTTTTTGCGTCGTGACCGAGATTTTGGACCTGCTTAAGTTAGGGCATTAATTGAGAGGTTAGGGGTGCGATTCTTGTCGGCAATTTAGTGCGCGTTTATAAGAATCTTTAATTTAGAGATTAAGGAAATTAGAAGTCGATCGGACGTTACCGTTACTGTTGTGATATTACGAGGTTTACGGAGAATGATGTTTAGTGAAGTTGTGATAGTGTAGCGTAGTAAGTTGTGAATTGAGAGAACAATGGAGATCATGTGATTGTTTGCATTGTGACCTAGATTTTGGAAGTTTTGGTGAGGATTTGAGAGGTTACGGGTTTGATTCTTGTTGGCAATTTTGTGCGCTTATGTTAAAATGTTTAGTTTAAAGATTGAAGAAATTAGAAGTTGATCGGACGTTACTGGTAGGATAGCCTAGCGTAGGAAGTTGTGATTGAGAAAATGATGAAGATCATGTGATTGTTTGCACCGTGATCGTTACACCTGAGTATTTGAGATTTTGGACCTGGTAAAGTTAGGGGAGTAATTGGGAGATTAGGGGTGCGATTCTTGTCGGCAATTTAGTGCGCGCTTGTAAAAATGTTTAATTTAGAGATTAAAAAAATGAGAAGTTGATTGGACGTTACTGTTGTGATTTTACGAGGTTGTGAAATTAGGATAGCGTAGTGTAGTAAGTTGTGATTGAGAGAACAATGAAGATCATGTGATTGTTTGCGTCGTGACCGATACACCTGAGTGTTTGAGATTTTGGACCTGGTCAAGTTAGGGGAGGAACCGATAGGTTAGGGATTTAATTCTTGTCGGCAATTAAGTGCGCGTTTATAAGAATCTTTAATTTTGGGATAAGAAGAATTAGAAGTCGATTTGACTTCACCGTTACTGTTACGATAATACGAGGTTTACGGAGAATGATATTGAGTGAAGTTAGGATAGCGTAGCGTGATAAGTCGTGAATTGGAAGAACAATGGATATCATGTGATTGTTGATTGACTGGAAATGTAGTATCGTGTGTTGTTTGCATCGTGATACACCAGAGTATTTCAAGTTAGGGGATTAGCCGGAAGAACATTGACCTGAAGGGTGTACGCATTTAGGATTGTCTTTCTAGGTGAAACTCAAGAAAGATCATTTCCGCATATTGTGAACATAAAGGTGTTATTGATTTCACAAATTTAGGAGTTTTAAGCTGAAACTCTTGGACTTCGAAGTCTATGTTTTGGTGAAATTGCGATATTTCGTTACTGCCTAGTTAGGCAAATTTGCTTTTTAAAGCAAGTTTGCAATGCACGCGAAAATGCTCACTCGGAGACAACTTTTATCTGACAACACACTGAAGTTAAGCTTTGTACATAGAGATTGATTTCGTTGTTTTGTCCAAGTAGTCTTTCATTTCTAATGATCCGCTTTCGTAGCCTTAAGGGATTTTTAACTCTTCAGAAATTGAACTTTGTTGAAGCAAGACACTTGGTTATGCCGTTTATCAACCTCCTTTAAGTTTTTGTAGATGTTGAAGCAAGACACTTGGGTATGCCGAGTGTCCCGAGTCTTTGTGTAGATTTGAGTTGTATGGTCACCCAGCTTCACTAATTAGATGATTCAATTAACTAAGGCGTTAGGCAACTGGGTGCTAGCTCGGACTCACTCCATCCCGTTCGTTTCTCTATGTCTGCTTTTGGACAAAGACCAAGGTGGGAGGGTAGATAGTGAGGTAAATCAAATATTATGTGAGTCCTCAACAGTCACATAGGTTGTTTGTCTTCAAAAGTGAGGGCTTTACCGAAATTCTTAAGTTGCCAAAACTTATGTAATATGGAAATATTGAGAATCTAATGGGATATCCCAATATGGAAATATTGAGAATCTAATGGGATATCCCAAAAGGAAACTGTTGAGAAACAACTGAGATGGAGGGAGTGGTTTACTTGCTAACTCACATCTACTCTTTATTTGCTGATTGTAAAAAATTAAGTCTACGCCACATCACTAGGTTTTTATCCACGCTAGAGAGATATACTTGAAAGAGGTATTCCTTTCAAATTTTATAGGGTAATATTAGTCAGGTTATCTAGAAATGTTTGTGGGTTCCATAGCATACAGATTACCTTTGAAACACCCATTTATGAACATGAGACCATAGTGCTTTTTGATTCGCCCCTTAGTGCATTACTGTATCCTTAACTCTGGTGGCTCTGTAGAAGAGCAGGATCCTGAAGTTAGAAAAAGTAGATTGGATTTAGACTGCCGAGAACTTGGATCAAATTGCATGGAGTTCAGAAAATCAAGAACCTGGTTTTTCAGTATAATGAAGATTATGACCATTGATTGATTGATTGAGACAGTGGGAAATGATTGATGCTGAAATTGCAAAGCAAGATTAGCTTTTCAAAGATTGGAGTGTTTGAGATATGCAGAGGGGAAGGTGGGGAAAGAATCTTGATGCCACAGCTATCATGGATCATTTTTGTGACAACTTACTGATGTTGGATTGATTTTGTATTAACTTTAAAGGCGGGTTTTTAGTGTGAAGACTTTAAAATTTAATTATTTTTGTTCAATTTTCTAAATATTTATGGGGTTGACTTGTGCCCAGCTTCCCCCCAATCCCCTGAAACGTTTTCTTTGGTTTTTAAGTGATCTTTTTTATATTCTTCCTGAACTGCTGAATACCTTGTGTATAGGATAAGAGGAAAGATGCTGTCAAAAAGGTTATTGCGGCAATGACTGTTGGAAAGGATGTTTCATCATTGTTCACTGATGTTGTGAACTGCATGCAAACCGAAAATTTGGAGCTGAAGAAGCTTGTGTATCTGTACCTGATAAATTATGCTAAAAGTCAACCGGACCTGGCGATCCTCGCTGTCAACACATTTGTCAAGGTGAGCTATTTGTTTGGAAATTCTTTTTGCGGTTCCAGCAGGCCGTGGATAATGATTTTATGAATACAACAATTATGTTGACGTATTTCATTTATTGTCTTTTAAATTAACACTGCTGACCTCTCTATTCATCCTCTCCTCTCTGTCCTTTTTCCCCAAGTCCCCTATACTGTTGTCTCGATGCCTAAAATAAGGGATTTATAAGCAATCAGAAGGAGAAAGAGGCCTCCTGAAAGTAGAAAAGCCGTGAAAGTGGTTGTTACTGGTTGTTACTGGTTGCAAGTTTTTAGACCTTCCTATTTAAGATGTAGACTTCTGATAGCTTTGAGAGATTCTATGTGATGGGCTAAAGTAGCATGAAGCTTATGTCATTCCGAGTGCCTAATGTGAGCAATTTCCTAGACTTTTCTATTCCACGTTTGAATTGTAATCATAGATCACTGGCTAATGGGAGATGTCAGTAGTTGGTACATCTGAGGGGATTATCTAAGTTATGGACCTTTTTTGGGATCCAGGAAAAGTTTGATGAACTGTGATGCTTTAAAGTACTTGAATTCATGCTAGAAATTGAACATTGAGGATACACCTCTTGCACAAGCTGCAATTTTTTCTTCATCTTCTACTTATTCCTCCTCACTAAGCATTTTCTTACATTGTGAGTAAAGCTTTTTTTTTTTCATTTATAGACTTCTTGGTATTAGCATGTGGTGAATCGTTAACCTTTGTGTCAGTATTACTGTTGCTCTGTTTTTTTTGTTTTTTTTTCTTTTTTCCCCCGTCTGCAGCTCCAATTGACATTCTAATGTTGCTCCTCGTACAGGATTCGCAAGACCCCAATCCTTTAATACGAGCTTTGGCAGTGAGAACAATGGGTTGCATTCGTGTTGATAAAATCACCGAGTATTTGTGTGATCCCCTTCAAAGATGCCTCAAGGTTAACTCAATAAATGAAGTCTGGTTTTTTGATATAGTTGCTTGTAGGGTAATTCTGTTTGATCTCCGCTGGCTTAATTCCATTTTCTTTTCTATTATTGACAGGATGATGATCCATATGTTCGCAAGACAGCTGCCATTTGTGTGGCTAAGCTTTTCGATATAAATGCGGAGCTTGTTGAGGATAGGGGCTTTTTGGATTCATTGAAAGACTTGATATCTGACAATAATCCAATGGTTGTGGCTAATGCTGTGGCAGCTCTAGCTGAAATTCAGGAGAGCAGCAGTAGACCAATTTTCGAGATCACAAGTGCCACACTTCAAAAGCTTCTTACTGCCCTTAATGAATGCACTGAGTAAGATGATCTTCAGCATTTTGTAAATAGGAGATTTTGTTGTGTTCAACTGCTGTATAGAGCGCATCCTTAACAAGATGACTGTGTTTAGTTCTCACCTTATCGTTTTTGCATGTATAATTTATATTTAGGTTCCCTTTTTTAACAATAAGGAAGTTATTCATTGCCATTTTTTCACAGGGTGCTTACCTATAATATGTTTAGTTCATTTGTGTGTAAGATTTAATATGTTTTAATTGAGTAACAATTAGTGTGCAAATATCTTCAAGAGTGATTAAGTAATCCTTGTTCATTCAGTATTCTCTTTGGGGATCTTTTCTTTTTGTGTGATATAGTTTGGCCAAGACAGATTTTATGGCGTGCAAATAGAATGAGGTTGATGTTGAGGTTATTTAGCTATTCATACCCGCTCTGGTAAACATGCACAGTAGAACTTGAATTTTTGACCTGGAGAAGAATAAAGGGTTTGTTCTAGCTGTTTAGGCCTTTTTGATAGCAAATTTAAATGTAAGTTTGATTGAATACTTTTTGCTGGGCACCAGGTGGGGTCAAGTTTTTATATTGGATGCTCTTGCAAGATGTAAGGCAGCTGATGCTCGAGAAGCTGAAAACATTGTAGAGAGGATTACTCCACGTTTACAACATGCAAATTGCGCTGTTGTGCTTTCAGCTGTGAAGGTAACTGTTATTTTTCTTGATATATTAATAGTTGTTGTTTGGTTTCCGTCATGTAAACACTAATTTCATTTTGTGGTTTCATGCAGATGATTCTTCAGCAGATGGAACTTATCACTAGTACTGATGTTGTTCGAAACCTTTGTAAAAAAATGGCCCCTCCACTTGTTACCCTGCTTTCTGCAGAACCTGAGATTCAGTATGTTGCTCTGAGAAACATCAATCTGATTGTGCAAAAGAGGCCAACAATTCTGGCCCATGAAATTAAGGTATTGAAGCTTTGGTGTGCTAGCAGCTCAAAGTTTTAAGGTGTTTCTTGTTTCAGAAATGGGTAGCGTGTCTCGTATTGCATCAAATGGAGCCTTGAGGATCTGCTTGTCTAATATGCGTATTTTTTCCTTTCAAGGTGTTTTTCTGCAAGTACAATGATCCTATTTATGTAAAAATGGAGAAGTTAGAAATTATGATTAAGCTTGCTTCAGACAGGAATATTGACCAGGTAAGCAATTTATTCATTACTGCATCATAGCATACTAGATCTGTTTGTTTTGTTCTAAGTTTACAATCATGTTCCAGGTTTTGTTGGAGTTTAAAGAGTATGCTACCGAAGTAGATGTAGATTTTGTAAGAAAGGCTGTTCGTGCTATTGGCCGCTGTGCCATTAAGTTAGAGAGGGCTGCTGAACGCTGCATCAGTGTTTTGCTTGAGTTGATCAAAATTAAAGTGAATTATGTCGTTCAGGAGGCCATTATAGTTATTAAAGATATATTCAGAAGATACCCTAACACGTAAGTTTGAATCATGAGTCTTTCATTTGTTGGGACAACTTTATGGCTATCGTTATACTAGCTTCCTAAAATATGCTATGTTTCTGTCAGCTACGAGTCCATAATTGCGACACTATGTGAGAGCCTAGACACTCTAGATGAACCCGAGGCGAAGGTACTTTTTTTGGTAATGTGATGGTTATACTGTCATTAGACTGAGGCTCATCATTCTAGTCGTATGCATTCAGGCTTCTATGATTTGGATCATCGGTGAATATGCCGAAAGAATTGACAATGCTGATGAGTTGCTCGAGAGCTTCTTGGAGAGTTTTCCTGAAGAGCCTCCTCAGGTCCAGTTGCAATTGCTGACAGCAACTGTCAAACTTTTCCTTAAGAAGCCAACAGAGGGACCACAACAGATGATTCAGGTCTGTGGCTATTTTGTACCTCTCGTGTCTTGTAGTGAAGGCAAGCTACAGTCATTCTCTCATGTATATGCTGATTCATTTTTCTTCCAATTCCTGTCATGGGCTTGTCAGTTTTATTTTTCCCGCTTTCTAGTATAACCCACTGTCCCACCCAGCGGCTTTGGAAGACATGTTTGGTGCTTCAATCACATGCAAATGATAAAGATTGGTACATACACATTATACATATCTTAGTATAAATTTGTAAGTGACTAAAATCTGATACTAGCGGAAATTTCTCTGTTTTACTTTGTTGTTGTGTGCCTGTTTATTTTTTGGTTTGTTCAGTGTGCTTTTAGCGTTCACTGGAAGATCACTGTTTTCTTTTATCGTTGTTCAATTGGCTCTAACAGTCTTTACTGTAAGATGCGTATAACTATTTGTTCCGTTGTTAATAAAGATATTTAGTTGTCTGAAGCTATAATTTAGGATATGCGTCCTCAGAATATGAGTCAAGTATGCGCTCCCTCCATTGTGTACTTTTTGTTGGTGCTATGCAACACAACCTGATTTTAGCCCCCCCCCCCCCCAACCCTCCCTCTTCTTACATCTGGATGGCTATAGGTAGGGTATATGACCTGCCTGTTAAATTTTTATCCATTTTGTATATAGTTATATACTGAACATCTATCATAAGGTTACCAGCAGCCCCTATACCCTCCTTTTACTGTCAGATAACTTTTTTTATACGACTATCATATGGGTAGAGAGCGTTGACATTGGTGTTGAGATCTGCATGATCCCTGTACATAATCCTATTATGTCCGCTCATTTTATTTCAGCTTTTCTTGCCGAGGAAAAAACATTGGCCCTTCAAGGGCAGATGGTCTGCTACCTTCGTTAAATTGACCTTCTGACCTCTTTTCTTTCAGCTTTACATCTCTTCCGTCTTTCATTTAACTCCTTTTTATTGAGTCCCTTCTTATTTAACTAAAGTATGATGTTTAGTCGTTTAGATGGAAAAGCGTGTTGGGGCAAATTGTGATGTAAGCAGTGTTTCTATCATAATTTCCAAGATTTTGTTCCGAACCCCGTTCATTGCCATCAAGATGTGAGATTTGTGTCAGTTTGACATTTCATTTACTGCGTGTACTCTGCAGCTCAAGTATTGGTGTGTTTTATAATTATTGGAAATAAAGGAAGTGGGTCCAGAAAAGCTAAAAAGAAAGGAGGGGTTTGGGAATTGGATGGGTTTCAGGTTTTTGCATGTCATTTGAAGTTGTCTGATAATTTCAACAACATTTCTCTGAGAAAGATATAAGTATCCGTTATTCTCCGTACACAATGCACCTGTATAATAGATTCTCCGTACAATAATTGACCGTGGAGTACATTTTTAAATGACTATACGAGTTTTCAATGGTTCTGCTGATATCTTTGATGCTTTACTGTTTACAGGCTGTTCTGAATAATGCCACTGTCGAGACTGACAATCCAGATCTGCGTGATCGTGCATACATTTATTGGCGTCTTCTTTCCACTGATCCTGAGGTATGCATATTGCAGTTATTTCTCACTGTTGGTACTTAGCATTTCCATATGCAATGGACTTTAAGAGCAAGTGGATTTTAGATTGATTGCTTGCATGTCCAGGGCCGCTTCGGTTGATAAGTTAAATCTTGCTTTTGTGTGATTGCTCCAGTAGTTATGGATAATGTATCGATAGCTCTTTGTGTTCCTGAACAGGCATTTTACGAGCAAGCTTGACTTAAAAAATGATTCTTTGGTTTTAGATGAAACTTTTCTGTCTCAATTTGCGCAATACTAGAACCTTTAAATAAAGCTCTTCTTTTTATTATAAATCTGCCTACTTCTTGAAGTTGTTCTGGTTTTAGATCCACCAAGAGGATCATATGCACTCATAATGCACATTTATCTTACATGACCTATTTTCTTCTTGCAGGCAGCTAAAGATGTTGTGTTAGCAGAGAAGCCTGTGATCACTGATGATTCAAACCAGCTTGATTCTTCCGTACTTGATGAACTTCTTGCAAATATTGCAACTCTGTCCTCTGTGTATCACAAGCCGCCAGAATCATTTGTAACTCGTGTCAAGACAGTTACCCAGAGAGCTGAGGAAGACGATTATCCCGATGGAATTGAAACAGGGCTCTCTGAATCATCTGCACAAGCTGTGGACAGTGCTGCATCACCTCCACAGAGCTCTGGGTCTAGGCAGGCAGCCCCAGCTGCTGGGCCTCCAGCTGCCGCTCCTGTTCCTGATTTGCTTGGTGATCTCATAGGCTTGGACAATTCAAATTCTCTTGTCCCTATTGATCAGCCTGCACAAGCTGGGTAAGTAACATGACTTGTGTTTTCAACTTGCAGGTTTCCTATTTTTGTTTTTTTGTACCAACAAAGCATTAGTCCGAAAAGAATTTGGAGTTGGCTAACTTGAATCGTCATGAGTAATCTACTATTTGAGAGGGGGGGAAGGGGGGGTTTCAAGTAAAAATGTGTTGAAAATTTATAAACAACACTAACGGAAAAAATAAAAACAATAATGCAACTTGTTTTCTTTTTAACAAGGAAGAATAATCACTTTACAAGTATAGAGGACCTTTTGGCTGATACATTGAATGTTAAAGTACTTGAAAATTTGCTCTTTGAAGTCACGGCACCCCTGAATTTTTGGTGCAAGGCAGGCTGTACCTTGAAGAATCTAAATTGGGGTGCAGTTGCTCATTATTATATAATTAAGACGATTCACTCTTAAGCTTAAATAAAAAAAGGAGATAGAAGAATGGATGTTGTCTTCATGTGCGATTTCTGAACTCTGAAAAATTGCAAGGTGATTTTGATTATGTTCGTCATATGCAGCCCTCCTTTGCCAGTGGTGTTGCCTGCATCCAAGGCTCAAGGCTTACAGATTAGTGCACAGCTTACACGGAGAGATGGACAACTATTCTATAGCATGCTGTTCGAAAACAATGCGCAATCCGTTCTTGATGGGTTTATGATCCAGTTCAATAATAACACATTTGGCCTATCGGCTGCTGGACCTTTGCAGGTAGACATTGCAACTCGTGATTAGCCATAGAATTTGGACTGCTGTCTTGCAATGATGTTTCTTCTTACTCCTTTGTTTTGCAGGTTCCACCATTGCAACCTGGGACGTCAGCGAGAACTCTTCTTCCCATGGTTCTATTTCAGAAAGTTGCCCCGCCTCCTCCAAATACAATTCTCCAGGTGGCAGTTAAAAACAACCAGCAACCAGTTTGGTACTTCACTGATAAAATTTCGTTCTATGTGCTCTTCAGTGAAGATGGTAGGATGGAACGTGGGACCTTTTTGGAGGTAACTGATCTGATTTTTTTTTTTCTCATGTGGTCATTGGTGTTGGTATCCGAATGTTTCTGTTGTGTTACTTGTGTACTTGTGTTGTGGGGAAATCAGGCATCGTCAGTAAGGAGACTAAAATTTTGACAAATTTGGTCGATGTCTGATACTTTTTGGGAGTTGCTTTAAGCTTTTGACTAGAACTAAGCTAAAGAGGCAAACATGGTGTTCCTTTGATTGATCTCTCTAAAAGTAATAAGTTATTTTCAAGCTGTGTATCACTTAGCATTCTACCAATGACTCTTTCCAGGTCAAACTTCACTTCTCATAATACTCATATATATGCCAGTTGCATCTCAAGCAATATCTGCCTAATTTCATATGTTTTCTGTCCATCATATATGTGTCCTTGACGTCAAAAGTCCCCATGGGACTACTAGGACTGTTCTATATATTCCTGTGAAGTGAAGCTACATAGCAGTTAATGAGTTGCAGCCCTTATCGGTAAAATTTGATTAATCTTCCAACTTTACCTTTCTCAACAGACATGGAAATCACTTCCTGATTCAAATGAGGTTTTGCGAGAGTTCCCTGGGGTTGTAATAAATAGCTTGGAGTCAGTTCTTGATAGATTAGCTGCAGCAAACTTGTTCTTCATAGCAAAGAGGAAGAATTTAAAGCAGGATGTGTTGTATCTCTCTGCCAAGGATCCGAAAGGAGTTCCGTTCTTGATTGAGTTGACTGCAGAAGTTGAAAAGGCTGGACTCAAATGTGCAGTCAAGACACCAAGCCCTGAACTGGCACCTCTCTTCTTTGAATCAATAGAGCATCTCCTCCAAAGTTAAGCCTTTCCAGCCCAATGAAAATATTTGTATACTTGTGTGAACTACTGCTAGCATTTGGGGGGGTTGTGATCTTTAATTCCTTGAATCTGATGTATCTCATGCTGTTCTTGAAGTTGTCTGTTTAGTTAAGAGCTAGTTCGGTGCATTTTTGGGGTTTTGTAAGGTCAGCGTTTTCTTATTTTTATCATATTTCTTTCATTTCATGCAACTGTAATTTTATTGTTTAACAACTTTATTGGCGGGTTATATATTTATTTCCTTCTCGCTCATGTTTTTGCTACTGGGTTGTTACATGTAAGAAAGTGCCAGAAGGGGGATCCAGTGCGATTTCACCGGACTGTTGAGTTTGGGCCTTTTGGGCAATTAATCTCTAAAACTTTATGGAGTAATGCTTTACTTAATGTTGTGCTGATTAAGTAGATTGAATAATGGTCATTGTTAGGTCGGACATAATTCTCTATTTCATGTTATCAAACACATAGCTAAGCAATTTCCACCATTTGTGAGAAAAGGCTTTACGGGAAGTTCTTATTCTTGTTTTTCGGTAGCCGCACAAGGTTCCCTTATTTCTTACTTTTCATATGTACCATGATAACCACTATGATTGATAAGGGAGATGATAGACACCCACTGGGTGGATATCAATTTGGTGTCCACCCTCTCACATAATCTATTTTACTTTTAAAAATAAAAAATATTTTAAAGATCATGTGAGAGGGTGGGTAAATATGATTTTCCATGAATCTATGATTGATACAATAGTATATACTTTCCGAACTAATGGTATCTGGGAAATATAAATATTTGTCTAATAAGATCGTCATATTCAAAAGATAGTACGAAGTAAGTCATTTGGGTGAACCAACTTATCGAAAGAGATGATTTATATCTGATTTTAAATTATATCTAACCACACATTGAGTTAAATTAGTATATTTCTATTAATTAATTTAATAATCATCCACTTTAAGGTGAAAATAAGTTACTTTAAGGTGAAAATAAGTTACTTTAGAAAGAAAAAGAGAACTAGCTCAAGTGGTTGGCGCTATCTTACTCCAATCATAAGGTTGGGGGTTCAATTCTTACCTGCGACTTAATGCGCTCCTTTCAGACCAAAAAAAAAAGTTACTTTAAAGAGGGTCTACTTTTAAATAAGACTTTTTGGGCATGCTAAATGGATTAATTTTTATCACTATGTTATAAAAAATAAATCATTAAGGTCCATTTTTTATATTTAGGATGTTTTCTAATCAATTTTCACCAAATTCTAGGGTGAGGTCTCAAAAACATGAGGGTTTCAATATAGGTAGTATTAATTCACAAAAAACAACATTTTTAGCGTCATTTTTTCATGTTTTCCAATATGGGCCAAAAGTAAATAAAAAAACCTCTAGTGTCCCAAGGATTATTGGAGCTTGCTAGCTAAAATGTTAATCATTTGACATGTTTGGCGCTCTATATAGACATGAGAACGTATTAAGGTGTCAGTGCTTGATGTGGTCATTCGCACCATGGATAAAAATCAATGATATGGATTACTACTGAGTTTTTTTTTTTTTTTTTGTCATGTTTCTAATTTCATAATTCATTCTATATGTTTAGAAAGCATTAAGTCAATTTTTATCAAATGTTTAGCTAGGGCGCCAAATAAGGTTTCGACGTAAATCGACCAAAAAACGACCTTTTTACAATCATTTTTTCATGTCTTCAAATGTGCCAAAAATGGGCAGTAACGTTTAGTT
>CAAKMY010033461.1:0-36897 GCA_901111285.1 Corrigiola litoralis | reverse complement strand
AGATTGTTTCCCAAAAAAACATGATCACTAACACCAAAATCTCTCAATATATTGATAATGAAGGCAAGTTTGGTAGGAGAAATTGATGAGTTGACAAAAAAGAAGATGTTAATATGGAAAGTTAATTAATGATGTATTTTTAGCTCTTTGACCTTGTCAGTTTTTGTAGACGGACTATAATTAAAAAATTTGTCAATCTTTAGAGAACGGAGGAAGTATTATTTTAAAGTCTCCGTGTCAGATACTTTTGACACCGATACGGGTACGAATAAAATACTCCATTTTAGCATAGCCGAACACCTAAATATGCACCCGTTGTCGAATCCGTTGTCGAATATAACTAGCCCGATCATCATAGGTGCCGAGTTCGTAGGTTCCTGCCCAATTAAGGGATAACTATTCTTTTCTTCTGCTCTATCTACACTATTTGTTTAGTTTATTTATTTGGATATAGTTAGCCGTAAGTATTTTTACATCTATAAATATTTAAAGGAATCCTAAAAAAGCCAAGAACTGGTTGAAGGAATGATAACTTAACTACGAATTTTCTTGGGTTCCACTCCAAAAGAACACAAAGCCTCCGCGTATTTCTTTTCCTTTCTAGGGTAGTAAAGTAAATTTATTTTTCATTAATACCATACACGGAAGTTAGTTATTTCACCCAGTAGGAAGTTTCAGAAAATTAGGAAACTGTCAAAGAAAACGAGTTAAAGATATTTTCTCGGTCACGACGGTTGAACAGTTCTCCTATAAAACATCCAATTGCATCTCTACCCAAAAAGTCAACTTCTTCCTAACACAAATAATCAATTCAATACCCATCTCAAAATCTCCCTTTTCCTCCTTTATTCCATACGACCATACCAAACCATATACCCTTTGCACTTGCAGATCACAAACAAGAAACATGGGTTACAAAACCATAGAGCTGACTGTAATTTCTGCAAAAGATCTCAAGAATGTCAATCTTATAGGCAAGATGGATGTATATGTTGTGGTGAATCTCTCAGATGAGCCCAAGAATAAGCAGAAAACCCCTGTGCATCAAGATGGTGGCACAAACCCATCATGGAATTATACCATGAGGTTTAATGTTGATGAGGCTGTTGCTTCTAAGGCTGGAAAGTATTTGGTGTTTACGTTCAAGCATGAGGTCACTTTTGGTGGTGATAAGGAACTGGGTGAAGTTCTTGTGCCTTTAAGAGAGTTGTTTGACAGTGTTAATGGCAGAGATCCTACTGCTCCACAGTTTGTTTCGTATCAGGTTCGGACGTCGTCTGGAAAGGCGAAAGGGGAATTGAAATTCTCTTATAAGTTGATTGATATGGGGCAGAATGTTGGCCCTTATGGTACAAGTGTGTATAAACCTGCTGCACAGTCTTGCAGCAGTTCTTCTGGCTATGCAGCACCCGGGGTTTCGCAACCATACCCGCCTTCTGCAGCGTATCCCCCACCCCATCAGGCTTCTGCAGCGTACCCGCCTCCCCATCAGGCTTCTGCAGCGTACCCGCCACCCGAGAAGGCTGCTGCGGCGTACCCCCCACCGCAGCAGGCGTACCCTGCAGGCGGACAGCAGCCGCCTACAGCGTACCCTCCTGCGCAACAAGCGCCTGCAGGGTACCCTGCTGGACAGTCGCAGCCGCCTGTAGGAATTCCATATGCGGTGCCACAGGGGTATCCGCCTTATGCAGGGTATCCGCCCCCGGGTGCAGGGTACGGGTACCCTCCCCCTGGTGGGTATCCCCCGCCCGGTGGAGCGTACCAACCTTACCCTGCTGCAGGGTATGTGCAGCCCCAGAAGCCACAGAAGCAAAAGAAAAAGAAGAACAACTTCGGAATGGGGATGGGAGCTGGTCTGTTGGGAGGAGCACTTGGTGGACTTGTTCTTGGAGAAGTACTGGATGATGCATTTGATGGAGGTTTTGATGATGGGGGTTTTGATGGGGGTTTCGATTTCTGAAGCCGGACTTGAGTTTATTAGTTTATCTGAAGTTCTTCCACAATCCAAGGTTTTTCCTGGATGTTTACTGTCTTTCTGTTTCTTTAATCCTAGTTAATTGTGAATTGAGATTTTTTTGTTTTGGTGTAAATTAATTTCTAACAATTTGTTTGTTGTGATCATCAGCTTTTAGTGACTCTTTGTTGATCTTTTGTCTTCCATCTTTCTGTGTATGAATGTCATTGCTAATTATCATCATCAACATTTTAGTATGCATTCAATCATTCATGTTTTATAGTCAATTTGGGGTCTCCATATTGAACTGCCAATTCACAGTTAGCTCAGGATCGTGATAGAATATTCATTAGTATGATGATTTCGTATCGTGACTACTTCTACAGATCCATAGTGGCTAATGATAGTAATCCTTGATGTAATCTTGCATTACAATTTAACATTAGTGTAGCTTGAAATACCTTTTTTTATTAACGCTGAAGTTGCGGGGAGGGGATATGAGGATTTGAATACATGACAACCGTTCCTCATCTTGAGCTCGTAGTTACTAGGCCAACCTTGTTCTTCATTATTACTCTTGACTGTAATCAAACAAGTATCTTCTCTGAGCACATTCATGAAATTATTGGACAGTGCTAATTTTCCTGGTCCATTTTGACGCGTTCTTATGAGCTATTGCGTGAGGCCATGATGGTGCGCATGTTGGCCACTGGTCACCCGCCAAATTGATCAACTGGTGGGATCTTGGTCTCCTCTTTGGATATTCCATACGGTCATCGGCCTTTCACAACACAGTTTTGGATGACGGTTAGGACATTCGAGAATCATCCGAAGTTGTTGTCTTACTAACAAGTAAGAGAAAGTAGCTACATGTTCTAGAATTCATTGACTTTATTCAGGATACAAAGGGGTTAAGATAGATATACATAGATCATTGAAGGGAGGGTCTATTCCCAATTTCCCACACCTAAGGGGTATGAGTAGACTACATCAGGAACTATACAAGCATTACAAAGCGTGAGCACATATCAGTTACAGTATTGCCTTTCGGTGTGCTGGCTGTGCTCAGTGCTTAGTGTACCTTAGCCTCAATTCTGCCCTTTCTGGGCAAAAGCGAAAGACCCGCTAACGCCATATTACCCTATCGAAACGGTCTACTACTCCACTATAAGCATCAATTTTAGATTTTTGCACTCATGCTTTTGCTAGTAGTGTGATAATTAGTTGAGAAATGGAATATGCTCTTCTACATCTAGCACATCTTTCCTATCGCTTTGTGTTCGTAGCCGTAGAAGTAAAGGTTCAGGAATCACTTTTGTTTTTGTATATCTTGCATTTGATTAATTGGTAGCTTGATGGACAGATTCCTGTCACCCTGTGTAATTGACCATAACATTCTTTTTCTTATGGCTCTCACTTGCCCATCCTCGCAATAATTGGTCACTGATATAATTTCTTTGTAGAATTTGCTTGCTTTAGTTTCCACTACTCCCAAAGGGATGATTCCGCGTATTCTTCGCGTACAACTAACATTCTATAGTGGACACAGGACACTTTCAGTGAAACCTAGCAACATAAAAATCCTCTCATCGCATGCATAGGATTGCACCAAAATACTAAATCATCTTTTGATTACCTTGGAGAGTGAAGTCCTCATCCTATAGCACAATCCTTATTTCTACACATACTATCCTTGTATTTTGCACATCACAATAATGGGTTATAAGACCTTAGACCTGACTCTAATATCTGCAAAAGGTCTCAAGAATGTCAATCTTTTTGGCAAGATGGATATATACGTTGCGGTTTTCCTTTCTGATGAACCCAAAAACAAGCACAAAACCCCGGTGCACACAGATGGTGGCACAAATCCTTCATGGAATTTTACCGTAAGGTTCACCATTGACGAGGGCACTGCTAGCATGCCTGGAAAGCACTTGATCATTCAACTGAAGCATGAAAGCACTTTTGGTGCTGATAAAGAAGTGGGTGAAGTCCATGTTCCCTTACGCGAATTGTTAGACAATGTGAAGGGCAAAGATCCTAGTGCTCCTCAGTTCTTAACGTACCGGGTTATGAGGTCAGGATATGCTAAAGGTGAGCTAAATATATCATACAAGTTGATTGATACAGACTCTTGCAGATCAGTACACTCATCCAGCAGCTCAAGCTATGCACAACCAATGCCGCTACCTCCTCCTACCTGCAGAGTGGCACAACCATACCTGCCTCCTGTAGCGTACCCACCACGCCATCAGCAGCATGCAGGATACCCTCCACAGCACCCACCTACAGCAGTTCCATATGGGGCTCCACCACAAGGGTACCCGCCCTATGGAGGGTACCCTCCCCAACCTGCAGGGTATGGATACCCTCCTACGCCTGCAGGGTACGGATACCCTCCCCAACCTGCGGCGTACGGGTACCCTCCACCTGGTGCATACCCTGCGCCTAGTGGAGGCTACCAACCTTACCCTCCTGCAGGGTATGCAAAACCACAGAAACCAAAGAAAAATAGTAATTTTGGAATGGGGTTGGGAGCTGGGCTGTTAGGAGGTGCAGTTGGTGGACTTGTTCTTGGAGAAATGATGGATGATGCATTTGATGGTGATTCTGGTTTTGATTTGTGAATCTGTACTCAGCTTTGGGTTATTAGAACTCCTTCCAATCCATTTTTGAGTTGCTTCCAAAAGTATCTTTGTAATATTTGTTTTTAATTTGGGTTGTTTAAGGGAAAATTGTTGGCTTGTTGGTTGAAGAACAGCTGATAGTGACTCCGTATGTATTTTCTTATGTATGGATGTCAGCACCTTTTCCCTAACTCTCCAACTAGTAGTTCATTTCCTTGTTTTTATTAGCATCATCATCTTAGGTCTAACATGCATATATATGTTCATCTCCTTTCTCCTGTTAACACACGAGTTTCAATTGTTTTGTTATACATTGTTACATGTTTGCCACAAGCAACTACTCAATGGTCGTCAATTGGATCAATCTAACGCGAAATCGAATATTATTCACTGCAAATAATCAATTTTTAGATTCTTACATTTTTAGATTGAATTTCGATTCATATCCTGAAAACTTAACATCTTAATTCTAACCAAGTGAGCCTGTTGCCAGTTATAATACAATCTTAGTTAAAAAAAAAAAAAAAAAAAAAAAAAACCAATTGAAAGACAAAGCATGTCAGCATATTAAACAGCTGTACATAGTGTCTAAAGGGCACTCTAATGGCCAAGCTGTGAGGCCGACTTCCTTGGCATCATTTGCAGGTACAGAACAGTTTGATCATTAGCCGAGGGCTTTTGTGGTGGCTTTGCCATGGAAAGTTAACCTTATCTTTGGTCTAGAAGCTGAATTCTTGCATGCTATACTTTCTTGTTGCAAGGTACAACAATTTCATATGGACCTAATCTACCGAAAGAAGCTGACTAGAGCTAACAAGTAGATTTATGTTCGTGGAAGTAACGCTTCCTTCATCTAGGTGTTGTGCTTTATATTGATGGTGGGACTAAGGGGATTAACGATCAAGGGTCTGCTGGGATGCCAGACTTTTGCAATGTGATAAATGTATACTCCGTATTTCTCAATGCTTTTACCGAGCAAAGTTTGGCGTTTATTCATGTCAAGGTTGAACTTCTAGCACTTACGTGTGGTTTAGTTGTTGGGAGGACTATATGATTTAGAGAAGTTTATTCACTAGCAAACACCACCAACATATACACACCAAGAGCAACGACTCTACACCGACTACATTGAATGGGTAGAGGTTTACATGTGACTTCTCGAATAAAATTGGAATGAGCTTATATTGGTTATATACACGTCGAATGTTCAAAATTATATGTGCAAGTAGTAGTATTAGTATTGTTTATTTATATCAGCCTCCGCATGTTGAATGGTTGAGAAAATAACTTGCCGGTGAGTTGTTAGAGTTTCAAATCATTATATACCCTTGCTTCCTATCATATAAAAATCATTTAGAAATTAATTTTATCAGCGAAATTTAGAACATATACTGTAGAGAAGTGAATATGACATATTTCTTTCTTTCTTTCTTTTAATAAAAGTCGAAGGATATGTCGTACTTCTTTCATTTTTTCTTTATTTCCTTGGCAAAAGGCAAATAATGAATCTCATTTTTGTAAATTTCATTGACCTTTAACCACATATATTTTCTCTTTAGCACATACTGTTAGGTGCATATTAAAAAAGTTATTTAGAGGTTTGATTTGACTATATATGAGTCGGTTAAGACCGTCTCTTTGCTGTCCTAATGTTTGGATCGACTCATATCGAGCCTATATGTTATGTTAAAGTACGAATGAAAATTTATACTTGGAGCCTGATAGTTTTGGTGGCTCAAAAGCCGAGATGGGTTGAGCCGAACTAAACCAACCCAGTGGCTAGTTATCGACTCATGTTGAGCCTATGTGTTATGTTAAACTTTTTTTTTGGTATATAGTTAGAATATTTACCAAAAAGTCTTGTATGACATTTTTTTTTAAAGTTAAAATTAGACGGGATTAAAGTGATCACTATTTGGCTTAAAGTGGTCACTTTATCACAATGTTAAGAAAAACCGATCAATTTAATCCTGGTAATCTTGGTAATCTTTGTTTTTAATTTGGGTTGTTTAAGGGAAAATTGTTGGCTTGTTGGTTGAAAAACAGCTGATAGTGACTCCGTATGTATTTTCTTATGTATGAATGTCAGCACCTTTTCCCTAACTCTCCAACTAGTAGTTCATTTCCTTGCTTTTTATTAGCATCATCATCTTAGGTCTAACATGCATGTATATATGTTCATCTCCTTTCTCCTGTAAACTGATTAGTTTCAATTGTTTTGTTATACATTGTTACATGTTTGCCACAAGCAACTACTCAATGGTCGTCAATTGCATCAATCTAACACGAAATCGAATATTATTCACTGCAAATAAGCAATTTTTAGATTCTTACATTTTTAGATTGAATGTTGATTCATATCAGCTGTACATATGGTGTCTAGAGGGCACTCTAATGGCCAAGCTGTGAGGCCGACTTCCTTGGCATCATTTGCAGGTACAGAACAGTTTCAAGTCTAGAACAAATATGAGTGTGATCATTAGCCGAGGGCTTTTGTGGTGGCTTTGCCATGGAAAGTTAACTTTATCTTTGGTCTAGAAGCTGAATTCTTGCATGCTAGTATCCTTTCTTGTTGCAAGTTACAACAATTTCATATGGACCTAATCTATGGAAAGAAGCTGACTAGCGCTACCAAGTAGATTAATGTTGGTGGAAGTAACGCTTCCTTCATCTAGGTGTTGTGTTTTATATTGATGGTGGGACTAGGGGATTAACGATCAAGGGTCTGCTGGGATGCCAGACTTTTGCAATGTGATAAATGTATACTTCGTATTTCTCAATGATTTTACCGAACAAAGTTTGGCGTTTATTCAAGTCAAGGTTGAACTTCTAGCATTTACGTGTGATTTAGTTGTTGGGAGGACTATATGATTTAGAGAAGTTTATTCACCAGCAAACACCACCAACATATACACATCAAGAGCAACGACTCTACGACGACTACATTGAATGGGTAGAGGTTTACATGTGACTTCTCGAATAAAATTTGAACGAGCTTGTGTTGGTTATATACACGACGAATGTTCAAAGTCATAAGTGCAAGTAGTAGTATTAGTATTGTTTATTTATATTAGCCTCCGCGAGTTGAATGGTTGAGAAAACAACTTGCCGAGTTTCAAATCATTATATACGCTTGCTTTCTATTATATAAAAATCATTTAGAAATTAATTTTATCAGCGAAATTTAAAACATATCACGTAGAGAAGTGGATATGACATTTTCTTTCTTTCTTTTTTTCAAAATCGAAGGATATGTCGTACTTCTTTCAATTTTTTTTATTTCCTTGGCAAAAGGCAAATAATGAATCTCATTTTGTAAATTGCATTGACCTTTTACCTCATATATTTTCTCTTTAGCACATGTTGTTAGGTGCATTTTAAAAAAGTTACTTAAACTTGTTTGTTTAGAGGGAGTTGGGGTTGGGAATGGTTGTTGACTCCCAATTACACAAATTCCCTTGTTTGTTTTACTGGGAGTGGGAAGGGATCGAGAATGGGAGTTGAGAGCCCCATTTCTCAATGATCTATTACTAGGGGGGTGCTGCTATTTGGTGTTGGGAATTCATCATCTAATTAAATTTACTATATGACCCTTCACTTTCCATTTAAACAGGGTGTATAAGTAATTTGCCTTTTTATTTCCAAATACTTCTTTATCAATTCCCAAGTCATACCAAATAAGGTCATGAGATTTAAATATTGAATTCCCAACCATTGATTCCCAATGAAATTCCCTCCCAAATTCTCAATCCCAATCCCACTTGCATACTAAACGAGCTGTTTAAAGGTTAGATTTGGCTATGAGTGACTGTCCCTTGGCTGTCCTAATGTTTGGATCGACTCATGTCGAGCCTATGTGTTATGTTAAAGTACGAATGAAATTTTTTTGCTTGGAGTCTGATAGTTTTGGTGGCTCAAAAGCCGAGATGGGTTGAGTCGAACTAAACCAACCCAATGGCTAGTTATCGACTCATGTTGAGCCTATGTGTTATGTTAAACTTTTTTTTGGTATATAGTTAGAATATTTAGTAAAAAGTCTTGTATGCCCTTTTTTTAAATTTAAAATTAGACGGGATTAAAGTGATCACTATTTGGCTTAAAGTGGTCACTTTATCACAATGTTAAGAAAAAACCGATCAATTTTGTCCCAACAGTGAACACTTTAGCCCAATAATGACGTATAATTACCAAGGCTTATAATTTGTGATAAAAGACTTTTCATTACTAACCATTAATTGATAATATTTTTGTCTGAGCTATTGTTTTCAAGTGAGATGAAATGCTAATGGTTGGCTAAGTCAATTACTATAATTTCATCAAAAGGGATACAAAATGTACAATTAAAAACAAGATGATCACTTTTTTTTTTTTTTTTATTGAGAAGAGCTAATCATTTATTATCATTAAATTCAATCATTTTACAACTCTAATTATCGACCGCCTAATGACTGGCACCGAAAAACATTAATGAGCAAGATCAGAACAACAATATTCCCCCCTTCCCTCCCATGGAAAAAAAACAGCATTAAGTACCAGTACTACGTAGCGTGTAGTGTGTACCCATGTCTAAACTACTAGAAGAAGAAGAAGATACTTGACATCCACCCAAAGCATCATCAAAACTTGTCAATCTCTCTTTCCTTCTTTCTTTTTTCCGTTGATCTGATCAAACTTGTCATCATCCCCATCATCATCATCATTTCATCACTCATCACCCATTCACCACCCTCCTAACAATTTCTTAACCCTTAAAACCAACCCAATTTACTAACCTCCACACCATAATCCCCTCATTAACTGTCCAAATTCCAAACTAACATCATATCATAAAACTAACTAACATCATATATTACCTATTAATACTATAAGATATGGCCCACACCAAGTCCAGCCCCACACACATATAATAATCATAATTAGTATGCTTAGTTATTTATACCATACTCTTTCTCCATCCAAATATCTGATCAACAATGGACCTGAAAAAAGCCACCACCATGATCACCACATCCCCATTTATGGTGCTCCTAATAATACTCACAACTTTATACTTACAAATATGTCCATCCAAGTCTCAGCAAGCCTACGTTAACAATGACCAGCTAGACTGCGGCACCACCGCCAACGTAACGCTGGGATTTGCTTGCAATGGCAATACATCATGCACATCTTATATAACTTTCAGAGCCAACTCTCCTTACAATACTCCCCCTAGCATAGCCTACCTCCTAAGCTCCAGCGCCCCTGCGATTGCCAAGCTCAACAACATCTCGGATGTCGGCACCATCCCGGATAACCGTCTCGTCATTGTCCCGATCACTTGCTCTTGCGCTAGACGCAAAAGAAATGAACTAAGACGCTACCAGCATAACGCCAACTACACGCTTAAGGTCACAGGTGAGACATATTTCTCAATGGCTAACAATACGTACCAAGGTCTTTCCACATGCCAAGCCATGATTGCTCAGAATTCCTTCCCGGCAACTAATTTAACAGCTGGTGAGACCTTCTTGGTTCCTCTTAGGTGTGCTTGTCCAAGTAATAAACAACAAAGAAATGGTACCAAGTTTCTGTTGTCATATCTTGTTACGTGGGGGGATAGTGTATATGGCATTGCTAACATGTTTGGGGTTACTGAACAGAATGTTTTGGATGCTAATGAACTTAAAGCCACTGATGTAATTTACCCTTTTACTACAATTTTGGTGCCCCTTAAATCTGAGCCTGTTAGCTTAAGTCTCGGAGCTTCGTCTCCACCAGCGTCGTCCCCTGTATATAACACCCCTCCTATTATTCCTGTTACTGGTGGAAGTTCTTCAAAGACAGGGCTTTATACCGGAATTGGGATTGGAGCTGGGGTTTCGGTGATTGCTCTGGTCTCCTTCTTCGTCTGGTTTCTCCTCGTTCGACCTTCAAAAAAGAAACCAGTGGAAACCTTCAAGAGCGAGGGAAAGGTTGACAAGAAAGACCCTGAATCTTCCTTGTACACACCCTTGCCTGGATCTTATACTACCAGTAGCCAGACCACGAAATCGTCGTCTGTGACCTTGGAAGGGTTCAAGTATGCAATCGATTCATTGACAGTTTACAAATTCAGGGAAATACAAAAGGCAACTGAGAATTTCAGCGAGGGAAATAAAATTAAAGGCTCTGTGTTTAGAGGTGAATTTAATGGTGATGAAGCTGCAGTTAAGATCCTAAAAGGTAATGTTCCTAATGATGAGATCAATATATTGAAACACATCAATCATTCCAACATAATTCGACTATCCGGGTATTGCATACATGAGGGGAACACTTACTTGGTTTATGAATATGCGGAGAAGGGCTCCCTGGATGACTGGCTATTTTATCAAAAGAAGCAGCAATCTGAAGACGACGATTCCATATCTCGACCTGTTCTTAGTTGGAAACAAAGGGTTCAAATTTCCTGCAATGTAGCTGATGCCCTGAACTATCTGCATAGCTACATAAGCCCGCCATATATCCACAAGAATCTGAAGACCAGCAATGTACTTTTAGATGCTACCTACAGAGCAAAGATCACCAATTTCGGACTAGCAAGAACCATACAAGACGAAGATGAAAGTGGAGTACTACATTTAACCAAACATGTTGTTGGAACTCATGGTTACTTAGCCCCCGAATACATCGAAAATGGAGCAGTCACCCCAAAGCTCGATGTATTTGCATTCGGGGTCATAGTTCTCGAACTCCTATCAGGAAAACCAGCTGTAAAACCATCAGGAACCAACAACGGAGGCGCAGACGATCTCTTGTTCATGGTAATCAGGAAAGTGTTCGAGGGCGAAGATGTGAGGGAAAAGCTGATGGAATTCATGGATTCTAATCTACGGAGAGAATACCCATTGGACTTGGCATACTCATTAGCTCAATTGGCTTACAAGTGCGTTGATCGCAACATGAATTCGCGACCATCTATGACGGAGGTCTCTATGACCCTTTCAAAAATTTACTCTTCATCTTTGGACTGGGATCCGTCTGATGAACTCGCGAATTCCTCCTCCCTGAGCCATAGCATGAGTAGATGATTGATCTTCTCATAAAAGGTCAACCATTAAATGATCAAACGAATAATATAGCATGGTAGATTAGTACTATAAGACACACATTGTGATCTTTGCAACACTATACTGTAAGACTGCAACATACACTGCAGCTAGCCTGTAAATTTTGTTGAGCTACATACACAATCATGAGCAAATTGTCATACTATTGATCCCTAAATTAATTATACAATCATGACAGGAAAAAACACCCAAAAAAACTACTGGCAATTACTTCATTTTATTTATAGGTCAAAAGTCGTGAACACAACTTTCCGAGCTAAGCTAGCTGACATCTGTATCCGCAATCGCAAACTTGTTACAACACTAATCAATTACTTTGTTGTTGTTGGGAAGGTGGAAAACTATCAGCAAACAAAAGGGTATCATCAACTTGAACTTGTTCTTGTTCTTGCTTTTTCCTCATTTTCTCCTCTTCATACTTCTTCACTTCCTCATCCCATTTCGCCTGCATTTTTCGACAAAATAACAAATACCCAGATCAAAATTCACAAAACCCAACACAAAAAAAAACCAAAAAAAATAAAATATGATTTTTTTTTTTTTTGGAGGAAATATGCACCTTGTAGCTAGTTTCAGCACGGTGCATGAAATAAAACCCCAAAATGCCTCCAGCAATTGTGCCGGCTATTATGCGGACATAACCCCATCTGTTTGAACGAACTGTTTTTAGTTCCATTGTTCTTCTTCTCTACTGTTTGATTTAATGAGGAAAATGGTGGTCGGAATATTTTACCGGTGAGAAAAATGTAGTAGTAGTAGTAGTTTGGTCGGTGTTTTTGTTGGAGGTTTTTGTGTTATTCGGTTTTGGGTTGGGCCTATCTTAAATTTTTTAGTCTACTTGGCACGGGCCTTTCTTTCTTTTTTTTTTTGTTTCTTAAGGGAGAAGATACATACCGATCGGGTGGGTACCAAATTGACACCCATCCTCTCACACGATTTATTTGACTTTTAAAAATAAAAATGGTTTTTAAAGATCATGTGAGAGGGTGACTACCAAATTGGTAATCACCTGGTGGCTGTGTATGATTTTCCTTTTTTTTTTAATTGATAGTCATTGTTTTGGCGTAATGCCTACATTGTTGATGTTGAGAAAGTGAAAATGAAGGCTGATTTACTTAATTTCGTGATTTATTAGTAATTTAAATTGTAAATTGGAGTATGTTAATTAGCTTATGTTATGGTGTAAGACAATGACAAGTGATATTGCCAGCTCAGTATTAATCCGAGGTCCAGTTCAAATGAGCACAGTGAGGTTCCAACTCAGCAAGCCAAACTCCAAAAGTTAGAAGATAATTCTGAGTCAGCATTGTAATGATTGAGGTTGTTAGAAGATATTTATCCTAGGATTCTGTTACATGATTTATTTAGCTGTATCTAGACAAGGCTTGTAATAGAATATAATAATAGCTTCTAGAATTAGTTAGTTATAAAATCAGTTAGAGCATGAGACTATAAATAGTTTACTTGTATTTATTTTCAAGGTAACACTTTAGAACAAAGTGAATTGTATTATCTTATTGCGTGACATATATTGAGTGAGTTTACAACATGTTTTCCTCTTACAGAACTTTATATATTGTGACACCCCAATATTTAGTACAATTGGTGTCACTATTTTATTGGGTTTGAGTCAATTGATAGACTATTTCCTTATTTAAATTCTTATTTTCTCGATTTAAAGTTAATTTTAGTATTTTATACCAAATGACTTTATATTAATTATTTCCGAGCTTTTAAAGTTTTAAAAGTTTATGTTGGATTTAATAACACTAGTTTTAAAGTTTTCGGGCTTTGCTTTGTTTTAAAAAACCTCTTTGGGCTAGTATTGCATCATTGAGGCATCTTTGTGCTAAGAAAAGGGACAAAATGGGCCTAAACCCATCTCCTTTCCTACTAGAAACTGTCCAAGGGACTTATTAAACAAAAAAAAAAAAAAAATCTCTCTCACATTCTCAACACATCAGACGGATACTACTTGGAAAAGCCTAGGGTTTTTGCCTCTTCTTCTTCCTTTACTTAAAACACCATTGTTTTACCTCTAAGATCTTGGCAAGCCACTTAAAATCATCCCTTGTGTTATGTTAAGTGTTGTTCATCAATATTATTATGAAAATTTTAAGATTTATGATACTTTGAATTTTAAAGAACCAAACTTTATTATTTAATGTGAAGCTTTTACATGCCTATGGGTTTTATATCATCTTATTAATAAGTTTAATATATTTGTAAGGTTGATGGCATGTGTTTAAGTTGTTATTTCATGTGATTTTTTAAGGAGTTAGGGTTTGGTTAGAGTTTTTGGTTTGTTTAAGCACATAGGCGCATGTTTGGAGGCTTTGTGGTGTTTGTTACGGTGTGTGTCGTGTTGTGAGGAGGTTGTATTGGTCATGAGGTGGCTGCCATGGTGTTGTACGTGGTGGTGTTTCGGTGGAGGCCGAAAAGAGAGAGAGAGGGAGGTCGAGGGAGTGAGAGCAAGGGGTGTCGCCGCCACCCTTGGGGCTGGTGGTGGTGGTGGTATGCCGTGGGGGGAAGCTGCTGCCCTTGCCGCCCTCTGCTACCTCAGTGTACGCTTGTGGTGGCTCGATCAAGAGCCGAGTTGCCCATAGGGAGAACTGAGTGTCCCAAACAGTTCTTCTTTCTACAAACATTTTTCCAGATTTCCTATAGAACTCATATGCTTTCTTGACCTTTCCAGCATGAACCCAAGTATGCAACAAGGGAGCAGCATGAGTTTCACTACCAGCAAGTATAATAAACTCATCCCTTACTTGAAGTACTCCTTTCCAACTTTCAGCCATATCACCCTTCTTTTGCACAGACCAAACTGAATTAGTTGAGCAATGGTACTTCCTAATCCAAGTAGACCAAATATCAGCCCCTGAACTTTGCAATTTGA
Source organism: Corrigiola litoralis (assembly GCA_901111285.1). NCBI lineage: Eukaryota > Viridiplantae > Streptophyta > Magnoliopsida > Caryophyllales > Caryophyllaceae > Corrigiola > Corrigiola litoralis. Next base: position 22,326 of record CAAKMY010033461.1, on the reverse strand, counting down.
CCATCCATCCGAGCATCAAAGCCTTGTTCCAGCTAAGTACCTCCTTTATACCAAGCCCACCCTCTTCCTTTGGAGAACAAACACTACTCCAGCTTTTCAGAGCTATTCTTCTATGATCATTAGTGTTGCCCCACAAAAAGTCCTTAGACAGTCTATGGATTTTCTTAACAACATTAATTGGCAATAGCAAAGCTGAACACCATAAGTTCTCAATCCCAAAAATAACTGAGTTAAGGAGCTGACACTTCCCTACATAAGATAAGAAGGAATTGGCTCAGATCTGCACCTTAAACTTGATCTTGTCCAGGAGAGTCTGATACATGGAAGCATTGAGCCTAGCTGAATTTAATGGGATACCAAGGTATCTAAAGGGAAAATATCCCTCCACAAATCCAGAGTAATTCAGAATAAAACTTTTAACATCCATCTCAACACCAGCAAAATAAATGCAAGTTTTCAGTGGGTTAGCTTGTAAACCTGAGCCTACTGCAAATTCCTTCAAACATTTTGCAACAGCAAGCACAGATGGCCTGGAGAAATACTAGAAGATCCTCTACAAATATCAGACGGTTCAAATCCACCATACAGCACTTCGGATGAACAGAGAAATTAGGAGAAGCATTCAATCTCCTGGACGGAACCTCCATGCTCAGCACAAAGAGGTGAGGTGAGATAGGGTCACCTTACCTCAACCCTTAACTACCACGAGAATAACCAACAACAGCCCCATTGATGTCAATAGAAAACATAGCTCCTTGAAGACAAGCACGCACCCAATTAACAAATTAAAAAGGAAAACCAAAAGCAATAAGACTCTGTTTTAGGAAAGACCAAGAAACAGAGTCAAAAGCCTTTTTAATATCCACTGTCAAAATGTATGTGGGAGAAATGGATTTTCTGCCATACTTCCTTGCCAATTCTTGAGCAAGGACTACATTATCCATTATGCTCCTACCTTGAACAAAAGCTGCTTGCTCACAGCCTACCAAATCAGCCATTACATCTTGCGACCTATTTGATAAAACTTTTGTAATATTTAATAAACAGTTGTGCAACATGAGATTGGCCTGAAATCAGCAACAAAATTTGTAACCAAGCTCTTAGGCATTAGAGCTATTAAGGTAGCATTCACTTGTTTTAATAGCTGACCTAAGCTGAAGAAGTCCTTAACTGCCTCACAGAACTCATCACCTACAACATACCAAGCCTGTTTAAAGAATCCTGATGAGTAACCATCTGGTGCAAGACTTTTGTTTTCATTAATTGAAAACAAAGCATATTTGATCTCAGAGTTTGTAACAGGTTTAACCAAAGCAACTTGATGAACACTTTCAAGAGTTGAACCATCAGTCACAATTTGCCAATCCATATCTGAAACATGGCTTGTTGTAATTATACTTCTTTTATTCCAAATTAAGCTTTATATTTTTGTGATCTATAATACAATATTATGACCATTATTTTATATATTAAATATTTTGAAAAATACATGTATATTTTATTAAACTTACATTGAAGACAAATGGAAGTGTTTTTTTTTTCGTATTATGTTCTTTTATGTTGTATGATGAATTTAAGGTCAAAGTTTCTAAACTTTGGCCCAAAAGAAAAAGCTTACTTTGAAATGGAGGGAATGTATTTCTAAAAGAAATATCGTTTTAATTTAGATGGATCGGAATTAAATCGCTCCTTCACTATTGTCTCGTGTCAACAAAGTCTTTTCTAAACCTTGGAAAAACTCTAGTTCACCAGCCGAACGTAAGGGCCCAGTTTTCTACGGTGGTCTTTCTAGGGGGACATAAAATATCAACACAAATCTTTAGAAAAGACTGTCTACTTTTATTGTAAAAGTAGACCAACTCTATACTAGTTAAATTTTCTTAAGCTTCTAACAAGCCCAAATTTGTTGTAGATTTATATGTCTTTATCGGGCCATCACAGCTTGGTCTACTCTCCCAACTGGCTGACACTCGATGCTTATTGAGCTTTAAATTGAGCTGTTTTGGCTGGACTTTTACTGACCAAATCTCATGATTACTGATCGACATATATTCTGTTCCTTTTATAGAGATTAGTTCTCGAGTCGAATACTGTTGACATAGCTCTAAGGAAAATGAAATAGGAGTATGTGATTCTAATAATTAAATTAAATGCACATATCAAAAGAAGCGTTCCTAGATCCATGGTCTAGTTAGAGGGTCAATGTCCAGACAAATCTTCTCTCCCAGTCCGGTGGTACGTATATATATTTTGGTGAAAGTTGCCAACTATCCACAGATCAACGAATACAGTGCCAATACAAAAATCATCATCATCGACGCCTATCACCTTCAGGCCATCTTCTGTTACCACCACCACCACCATGCATATTATGGTCCCGGAAACCAGGTGAATTCTGGTTCCTACTAAACCTATCAGGGGGAGGGCCATGCGTGTAACCTCTTTGCTCTGGGTAACCCCATCCATGCCCGGTATGATGTTCCGGGGGAGGATGCCTAGCAGGGCCAGGGCTGTTCTCTGGACTCCATGATTCATACCCACCCCTGCGACCACCTGAGTAAAACTCATTCCTCTCCTGTGGAGGGCCCGGCGGCATAACCGGACCCGTGCCCCTCATAATTGGATTATATACATTTTGTCTACCATGAGTAGAAGAAAAAGAATTCTGTGCCAAACCACGATGCCTAGCTTTTACCATTCCTATATTACTATCTTGGGGAACCTGATACTCGGATAGATGGGGCTGTTGTGAATGTAATTGTGACTGCGAATACAAAGGGGTATTACTTGGCAGCCTCTCGGGCATGGTCGCACTGTTCATGGGCCGATTTACAGGGTGATAATTGGTCGGCGGAGTTTGGGTGGGGGCAGGGGTAAGCGACGTCAGTTGGGCCTCAGGTATGAATGGGGATGAACGGGAAACTGAGACCGGAGTTTGGGAAGAAAGATGTTGGCCCAACTGTGAGATCAGAGATGCTGACATAAACTGAGACTGTACTGTGCCAATGCTGTGAGCTCTATCTGATGCAGTGACAGCAGTTGCAACTGCAGGCACACTTTGCCGTGAAAATGGATTCTTTGCAGCCTGCGATATCCAGCCACTCTGCAAATTTATCAAAGCAGCCCACTTTAGTGAATTAAATACAACCGCCATAGAAATGTACGCAGACATATGTTCATGATAGAAATACATGCAAGTACCTAAACATCAAATATGAAAGGTGACTGTCAAAACAAAAAAAAGCAAATATTAAAAGCAAATTTGGTTAATTTTTCCACAATTTTAATTTCCAAGGACAGTCGACATGTTTACTCCACTAAGGCTCAGGTTAATATTGAACTCACTGGAAGGACCGAAGGACAGTAGAGATGAAATCTGCCAAATTTATACAGCAAAGCGTCAACAATTCAGAGTCACTTTTCGGTTAATCATGCATGTATATTAGTGTAGCAGTCATTGCTCTGTTTCGGAGTTAAAGTTGGATTTTCTTAATTACCGACATGACTTTTCATGTTAAATTGCGGCCATCAGTTTCTGCTGTTAGACTGTTAATGAAAGTTGAGATCTCACATCAACCCCATTTCCCACTTTTCAACAATGAAATAACTAGTCTTCATTACATGACCTATATAAGGGATGGGAGGAAAGAACAGAAAAATAACATCCCGCCCAAAGACAAAGTAATAAAAAGTTTTGGGAAAGGAAGAAGAAGAGGAAACACCCGTTCTCCTAGTTTGAGGCTCACTTTAGATTAACTTTTTGATGCACCATTAGAGCATCGCTAAGCGAGGCCTGGGATTTATTTAATTTGACATAAGACTGCTTTGTGTTGGAATATTCCCAGACTAAAAGTACCAATAAAATTACCATCCATTGCATGAAATGTGAGTATTGCAATACGAATACATTATCACGCACCGTCCCAGGATTGCTCGAAGGAGTCGGAGAGGGAAGAGAAACTTCAAATCTGCTTGGAGGAGTCGGAGATGGAAGGGACACCTCGACATCTCTGGTAATGGTAGGAGAAGGTACACGAACTTCAACCTTTTTCTCCTCCGGCTTCCCAGCTTGCCCGTTCAGTAATGCTGCCCCTCCGCTAGACTTGAGCATATCAAGAAGCTTTACAGTATCCTCGCTTGACAGCCCACTGGCTTTCCCAGAAGTTAGTGCAAAAACTAATTCTGGGTTTTTTAGCAATACAGCTAGAAGCTCAAGATCAGGTCCAGCAGTTTGATGTGACGAGGTTGAGGCGGGCTTTTCTAAACCAACTGAGGCACTTTGATTTTCTGGTATTTCAGTGTTTAATGGTGCATCTGCCCCATCAGCATCAGGTAACTGTTCAATAGGTATTTCTGGGGTTAAGGTATCATCATAGTCCATCTCAATATCCCATGGGTCCTTTGGGTTGGGTGGGACCTCCTGAGTTGTTCGGTAAATTGTTTCTTTCTCCCGTCGCATACGGTTCTTCTGGATGTCAATTTCCTTACTGTTTTCTCCCGTGCCAACTCCCCAAGCTGGATTAAGTTCAACATCTGCATAAACCTCAGAATATATGTTTATTACTACAAGATTTAACCATTAAAACAAACAAAATATAATCTTGAAGCTTCATATTGCCCGATCGAAGAAAAAAAGAACCAAAAACTTATTAAGTTCACAACCATCAAGATCATCACATATCTAGGACTGCTGCGTAGAATACAACAAAAAGTCTTATCAACCATAGTTAGTCACGTACTCACGTCTATGACCTGAAAATCATCTAATCTTTAATGATTGTACACAAAACACGAGGATGAAAGTTACGTAGTCCCACCCACGCCCCTTTTGAAAATCCCTGGATTGTCTGTGCTATTATCATTGCAGACGTCACTTGCCATTTACAGCAGTCTGCAGTTGGGTTTTATATTTCTTCAGTGGGCACTTGGCGGAATAATAAATATTCTGTTCGACATGCACGATAAACTCATCACTTTTCATTTCCATTAGGCCGCAGTTAAGACTTAGAAGAACCCCCTCTTAACATCATAAAAGACACAGTTGTCCAGTAACACCTATCTTAGGAGGTTAATAAGCACTGGCAACATGTAGCAGACGATCACACTGGCAACTGTAGTAATTAAAGCTGTTGGAAGATAGAGATTCCTGATGAACGATCAAACCCACAAGATCACCCAATCCTCTGTTGCAGAAAACAGAAAGATGATCTTCAAATGAAAAAGTTCATAAGTTTGATCACAACATTCAACCATGTCCAGCGAAGCTCTCCACACTGGAGAGATACCTCAAAAGGAACAAAAGACGTAGGAAAAGTCTGTTCTAGTCTTAAAACTATTCAAAGCGGGCCTTCATTTGTCCATAAAATCCCATTTCATTCATCTTTGATACTGGCTATTCAATTCATGCAGCTTGACCAGGGTAATTAATCGATGATAGCAATAAGCTTTGAGTAAACTCCAGAACCTGGATTACGCGTAACTACAGCTCAATTGCATAGGGGGCGAGGGGTTCTCTTAATGATTTTGTCCATGATTCCATTCTCAGAAATGTAATTCAGGAACACCATCAGTCTATCACCCATCAACAAGGATGCAACGTCATACAAGCATACAATATTACACAGCTCCTGGAGAATTTTGCAGCATATTTCTGATGGTTGTCAACAACAAACTTTTTGAGCAGCAGAGAACTTTCATAATCTCTCATGTCATATTTTTTTTTCTCTTCCATATCATTCATTATGTCTACCATATCAAATTCTTTATTTTTTTTGTGAATTGGGTTGAGGAGGGTGATGGGGGTCGAGAGACCGAGGGAACCATGACTATTACACGAAGAGAATCATCTATCAGTTGCAAGGCTTGCACCTAATATGTTAACTCGTTAATCCATTCTGGTTGGAGCAATGGGTCCCACCTTCCTCGGTGTCGAACTTTCTGTTCTGATGTCACATGACACACATTCCCTGAAGAAAAACCATTTAACTCAAAGAAAACGTCAATACCCCTCCATTAATTGCAACAGTTATGTGGAAAAGATACCACATACAATTGCAGCTAGGAAGAGTTTAGCAACCGCCCGATATTGAAGAAAAAAGGAAAAAAGGGAAAGTTTGTCGTACGAATATCATATGCAAGAATGCCACTCATTATTAGCCCATTTAGTACACTGTAATTGTGAGTCACTATATTGGCACAAAAATTGGGACGGTGCTATTGCCTTCTCAACACTTTTACATATGTGAATGTCTACTTATTTCATCAGACCCCAAGCCCTACTTACAATCCTTGTTCCATCAGTCTTAGTTTCTAAATACTAACACAACTACATGAGCTTTTACTAAATTAGACAATTTTATTTTTCCCGATATACTTTTGGGCTATGAATTTGACGAAATACAGAAATCAACAATTTTCCTATCCAATTTGGTTTTGGGTTTTTTTTTTTTTTTTGGGTCATTTTCTTCATTCATGGCATTATATGCATCAAACCAAAAAATCAACAGACAATCCAAGTTCTTGAAAAAAAAATGTAAAAATGAGTATGTCCCTCCCAAAAAGTTAAATCTGATGGAAATTTGCTCCCAGAAGTGATTGAGGAACCATCTGACTGGTACATACTTGTCCCCTGAGCCTTGAATGTACTTTCATGTCATGTTAGTAACATCTTTCACAATTACCTCCATTACAAACAAAACAAAATAAACCACGAGTGCTGGAATTGCACTTAGGAAAACAATACTTACTCTCTTAAATATTACGCTATACTTCAAATCCATGAAATAACAGAAAACTACTTTTGTCATTAGATTTTTTTCACCCTGAAAGACTTCATTTTATTCCAGCGACTGTACAATATTTCTTTACTTTATACATGTAGCACCAGAAATAAAGCAAAATATATTAGATACCTACCAAAGATGGAAATTGGCCTACAACTTCAGATCAGTACAGGAGCAAACATGTTTTTTTCTCAGTTATAAGTGCATCCAAATGACCTACGTGATGTCCATTATAACCTTTAAGCCGGAAACTTAGTCGAGAATATGTAGCTCTCGAATAATCAGTGCTCTTCAAGAGCAGATAATCTAAAATGCAGTCAAGGATCCAACAAAAACGTGAAAGATCTGTACCTGGTGGTGCCCGCCAAGGGATTTGGACCCTCCGGCACTTCTCCAATGGCGACTCCTTGAGGTCAAGATTTAGCTTCTGATCAGGTGGGGAATCCTCCTGTTTATTACTCTTTGGAGGAACCAACCTTGCTTTTTTCTGTGCTTCAAGTTTAGGTCGAAGATAAGCTTCTGATGCTGAAAGCAAATCATTACTGAGTAAAGGTCTCTTTGAACCTTCAAATTTTGTTTTGTTGCTCTGCATAAATTGTGCTCGTATTTTTGCCTTTTGGATCTCATCAGCAGTGATAGGACGCCGTTGACTGGCAGGTACTGCTTTTACCTGCTGACTCTTAGAAGCAATTTTTTGGCCAGGTTGTTCAACAAGCAGAACCTTTCTACGCTCTTTGTTATCTGTATATAGTTCAGGAACATCACAAAAGATTTTATATACGCTCGTAGGAAGACAACATATCGCTAATTAAAGATGCCACTAAAATTACCGGAGTGTTGGCTTAAGCTACATGGCAATGAAAGTATTTATACTGCCAACCCTAAAAAGTTAGACTTATACTCTAATCATAACAATACCCTGAACGAAAAACTATTAAAAAACAATATATGTGAAGGATACGAGTTGAAGATGCGCCTAAGAAATGCCTCTTATTTGAATCATCAGAAGATGCTGTGAGCAGCTTAATGCCTTCTTGGGTTTCACTTCTCCTGACAACCACAAGTCACTACCATTAACATGAGAGAAATCAGTAACAGAGTGGAAATTTTAAATGATGTAAACTTTGTAACAACCTGGTATCATCTGAACCAACACAAGAGGGAACCAAAGAGCCATCCTGTGAAGCAAGTAAAAAACGATAAACATAAGGATAACACAAGGGACCTCCATGTTAGAAAACAACTTTTATCACAAAGTACTCACAGGATTATCAACTGAAGATTGCCACGAGTCATCTCCAATTAGTTCACCGATCCTGAAAAAAAAATTATATTTTAGGTATGAGAGGCTAAAGAGAAAGGGAATGAACAACTCATAATATTTAAAAATTTATGCTGAAACTTGCCTTTGGCTCAGATCTATCTCTTGCTGTGGAGCACCAGCAACTCTCACGCCATTAGGCTTCTTCAAAGCTTGGCTCTTCGCAAACATCTTGCTCCACTTTGACAGCAGAACTCTTGCCCTGTTTGAGATGTCTGATCTTCAAATCAGATTAATAAGAACTTGGAAATCACAGAAAGCCAACAAAAAGATAAAAGAGAAGAATAGATAAACACCAACAGCACATACAAAAACAATCAAGCAGAACGACTGAAAAAATAAATCAGATTGAAGACCTACTTACAAAGTTCCATGTACAAGATATAAAAACTTTATCAATTGACAACATTTATGATCATCTAGTTGTGATATAAAAACAGGGAAGCTATAGCTGATTCTGTGAGATTCAGCAAACTATACGATACATAAAGTTTCTGCCTTTCTGGTAACTATTGGCTAGCACTCATCACTTACATATGTTAGACCCTTGATTGCAGCCGGACAGGATATGCAATAAGACACAAAGTGGAAAGTGATACAACTCCACGATCTCACAAATTCTCAAAAGTAAAATTGAGAGGAAGGAGAAGACAGGAGACATGACAGGTGCATAAAGCCGATTCACGAGCCACTCAGCAGACTTAACTGCAAATTGAGATCAACTGCTCTGACCTTGTCTAAAAGATTTCTAGGACCGCATTTCCCTACATCCTTCCATAACGTCTAGTTGATTAAGTCCCTTTCCCATAACAATGAACAGATTGAAGTTAAAATACCCGAGTATGGCTGACATAAGAATGTGAATTAAATAGCAACGTGACAACGTCCCCTGTGCTAAAAAATTCATTAAAGACATAATGCCACATTGCAGGACTCTAGGATCTTCTCAAGGGAGCTGGAACAGAGAGGAGGGAGTCACAAGGTAAAGGCTCGAGCAAAGGTAAACCAACCCACCTGGTATTCGGTAAAACCGCAATATGTTGACACCTTGGAGTATGGCTGACATGTGTGTGGTTAGAGCTTTATGCAAGGGCAAATGACAAAGAACCTACATGAATGCCATCATAGCACATTAGACAATTCTACCAAGAAAGCAACTAACTTCACAAAGAAAAGAGGGGGAAAACTAACCTTAAGAACAGCCGAAAGAACACTTGTTTGTTCTTCACTAGCAGCTTGGCTCAACCAAGTAGCTAAAATCATGACACCACCTTTCAACAAAAACCTGTAACCCACAGGAAAAAGCTCATGAAACAGAGCAGAGAATGCACTCAGAGAACCCAAAATAGCAAAGGGCTTACCATGACAGAACTGAAGGATTTTCCATTTGTAAGATCCACTCCATCAACTTCACCTGACCGGAGAAAGACTCTTCTTTACACATTGAGCTGAAAATATTTTCAACAAAATATTTTTCAGACTCGCCTAATCCCGGCAAGGCTTCATCCTGGTTTGAACAAGATGGTGCTTCCTCAGCTGCAGGACCAACAGAGCTTAATGGAACAGTATCCATAGGCAACATAGGATCAACATGAGCAGACAAAGAATCTTGATATTCCTTGTACACGTTTGCCCTAACGGCTTTCTCCCTAGATAACCGAACCATTTTCCGCACCCTTGACCGCTGACTAGCAAAGTAGTCCTTAACCTATAAATGCACCAAAAAAAAGTCATCAGTTAGCTCACAGTAAATTTGTTTGATTCATGTAAGGAAGACCAGTACCATAAATAAAGAGGACCAAAGACTACCTGTGTGGCTGTTAGACCGAAAAGGGCACTAATCTCCCGAGACTCCTTTTTGCTAACTGCATCTTTAATAGAGAAAACTGCTTGCATATATTTAGCAGCTTTCGGGTTTAGCAAATCCCTCGGTCTCTTCCCTGTCAAAAATATAGATATTTATGTCAGCACTTCGAGACAGGCTTACATTTCAAAGTCCAGATAAAATGTATCACTTAGCAAAAGGATAACCTACTAGACATAGTACATGATAATTATAAATACAGATCATGGACACAGCAATTAGCTTTTCTAAAAACAGCAGTCCTAATTCCCTATCATTTGTGGTAAAAGGTATAACGGGAACTGTCTCTCCCCAATCAAGGCATACCTCTCATCCCGTCTTATCCAACCCTGATTCTAATTGCTACGGAAAGTCTAACGGAAACAGTATCTCCCCAATCAAAGAATACATCTAATCCCCTCTTATCCCACCCTAATCCATTGTCTCACTTAAGGCATTGCTGAGATTATAATCCTATTCTACCAACAACAGCACAAAACAATGCTGACACATTCAACAAATCCCCCATCCACGTCACTCGAAACAAACTAACTAGATGAAAAAAATCACATAAACAACAACATCTAAGCCTTAATCCAAAAAAATCCGGGGTCGGCTAACATGAACTAGTACAAGAACTCATCGGAGGACATAAGAGTGGGAGAAGTAATACTAATAACTTAACAAACCCACACTCACTCACAATCGCTAACATGGATTATTGCCCTCCATTCTGCCCTACCTGACGCCATACTCTCACCAATGCCAAGTAAACTCATACCATTCTCAACTACCCTTATCCATGTCATTTTCAGCCCAGTCTACCTATACGGCTATACCTCCCTTAACTTGCATATCTCTCCACCCCCTATTCTCCTCACGGTTGGTTTATCGGGTCTTCTTTTTATATGTCCTGTGTCCAAACTATCTAAGTTGGTTTTGTCACATCTTGTCTACAATAGGTGCAACTCCCATTCTAGTTTAAATCATGTCGTCCTGATTGAGTCGCACTTACTATGCCCACACATCAATCACAGCATATGCATTTTCTGCCACTTTTTTGTTTTTTTTTTTTTTTGAATTTGTGACTTCTTGCCGGCCAAAACTTTTGTACCTTATACAAAAATCGTTGTATGGTACACCTTTCCTTTTTAACTTAGGGGCATACCGCATACCATGATCAAATAGAAACCTTGTGGCACTCTTCCATTTTAACCACCCCGCTTTAAATGTGTGGGTCACTTCTCCATCATATTCTTTATCCTTCTGAACTATTGAACCCAAATACCTAAATAAGTACCGATTATTACCATCTAGGTTTACCATACCTCCATTTGAGTTCACGTTACCGCTAAACTTACACTCCAAATCTAAACTTACACTCCGTATATTTTACGTTCCAACTGTAAGCTTTATTTCATTCATCCACCTGATCATCTTAAAGAAACAAGACGCCTGTCTCAACTCCCGAGATTTATTGTTACTCTAAATCTTGGTTGCCTGTCAGTCTCAACACCGATATATGTTGAACTAACTTCCACGTCACCCTTCATCACCTATAGTTCAATTTAGCTGCAAATTTGAAACTTCACTGTTTGTTTGTCATGACAGCTGCAATTATGCTTGTGTAAGCTGCTCCAAAATCATGGTTATGAATTTCCATTGCCTATCTGACATCGCAATTTACTTCTTTGTAATTCACAAGAAAAACAAGTTGTTTTCTTTTCAGCAAAAACACGGTAGAGAGCAGTTAAGCTACAACTACAATTGATATATAAGCGCATTTTCAAGGCTTATAGTTAATGGTCACTGAGCTACAATCTTGTAGTCATGATACAATTGTAATGTTTATCTCTTACGGACTTAGGGTAATCCTTGTACTACATTATAGCCAAATACTATAGAAGAGGAAAGGTCTGATGGCAAAACTCACCCTGTCATCAATCAATTTTGATATAAACTGGCCAACAGCAGAAAGCTAGGTTGCTAAATCACTAGAAGTAAATTGATTGGTCATGGAAACCTGAATTGACGGTTCCCTCCCTCCCTCTTTAATTAAACAGCATTACGCTAACACGTCTAAAAAGCCTCCTGCTTCAGCAGGGTGGGGATGGGGTTCAGTTTTATGTGGCCTTACCCTGCAAAAACAGAGAGGCTGTCTCCTTTGAACTCTTTAAGGATAAATTCAAAGATTTTCTACTAGTTTGCAGCAAAAAGAAGCCTAGATAGTTTAATGAGCCTTTGGTTCAGTCAACTACTCTCCAAAGTTTAAATCAGTGAATCTTTTGGCTCCATTGGAAAAGGGAATGTTAATCTCACAACCTTGTTCTGATTATTGTTGAGGTTCAAACTGAAAGTCCCACATTGGATGAAATAAGGAGAAAAATACTTCTTTATAAGAAACCACCAACTCTATCAGTATGAGGCCTTTCGGGAAGGAGCCAAGGTACAGAGAGAAGTAAACAGCAAAGTCAAAACAAGCATGGCAGATGGAATTCAAAAAGTAGAGGAAAGTCTGATACTGTTTGCTGCGATTGCAGTGATAAAGCTTATCTCCAAAAGGATTGCCCAAATCCGAAGAAGAAGAAAAACAATCGCCGCCAGCAAGATGATGTTGATTCCTCTGTGAATTCTACCGCAAAGGACCTGTACAACGCTTTGATCTTAAGCGTCAAAAGTCCCATTGAGTCTTGGACACTAGATTCTGGTGCTTTGTCCCATCCTTCACCGCGTAGAGAATTGTTCCGAAACTTCAAATCTGGAAAATTTGGGGAGGTTTATCTAGCGGACAATCAGGCCTTAGAGATTATGGGGAAGGGAGAAGTTAGTATCAAGAATTCAAGAGGGAGTTTGTGGAAACAGCAGACAAAAACAGTGACTTGGGACATTGTATACTACTGCAAGGCACACAAACACGATTGTTGTGGCTAATACACATTATTTGAAGCTGTGGCATGATAGGCTTGGATACATGAGCGAGGAAAGGGATGAAATCAATGGATTTGGGTCTATGCAAGAGCTGCGGTTTTAAGTAAGAAGAAAAGGGTTAGCACGAAACAGTAGAGTTACAAGAGATCCTTAAAAGCGATGTGGAATCAAGGGCCCAAGAGAGTACTAGTGATGATGATGGGTTATCTGATGCTACTCAACAAGTCGGTCTATAAAATATTCACGAAAGCATGGAATTGATCATTTTGAGATACTTTCTTCAGTTGTCAAGCTAACTATTATTCAAATTTTGTTGAGTATAGTGGCAGCACATAAGTTGTTCTTGTGGAGGACACATATATGCTGCAACCACAAGGCCACTAAGGTTCTAGGGAAGGAGTGTGTAAGCTCACTTAGATCTTGTACAGTTTAAAGCAAGCTTATAAAAAGTTTGACGTATTCATGTGTAACATTGGTTTTGTGAGGAGTGATTCAGATCATTGCTCCTACTATAAGAAGTTTGATAGGTTTTGTATTATCTTACTTTTGTATGTAGATGATATGTTAATTGCAGGGTCGACTATGGAGGAGATCAATGATCTTAAGTTGAAGCTGTCAAAGAAGTTTGAGATGAAGGACTTGAGAGAGGCCAACAAGTGGTGTTAAACAAACATTTCTACAGACACATGCTTAATTGTCGAGCCCATACTTATGATTATTCTTCTTCAAGGTACCTTTGCATTGGCTTTGTAACTTGATCTTCATTCATATCCCTAATTCCAAGAAACTTCAGTTCACTATCCTCGTCTTCGAATAGTGACAGCAAGATATGAGCACATCACACCTACCGTCAGGTTGCTATACACATGCTCCAAGTGCCAAAATACTAGCCAATACCAACTCTCCTGAACTTCTGAGATACCACAGATCGTTCTGTCTCACGTTGACCATGTACAGGACTTATGAAATGCAACGTGTTGTTTATATCTAGAAATCATAGAAATCAGCTGATGTCAAGGTGTCTCGAAAGTTCTGAGAGAGCATGTACATATTTTTTATTTTTTTCTATGTGCAAGTTATAAACAAATTCAAGCACTTTGGCATTATATTTGATCTAGCTACAAGATGGCGAGATATCACTGACATTTTGAGCTCCATTTGGAAACTCAAGTAGCACTAACGAACAACATCACCAGCTAAAATGCTAGATAGGTTCCTGCCTAAGGGGGAGGGGGGGCTTAGGAGATATAGAATTCAGATGCAATAGTAAAGAATCTTGCGCTAAAAATGCCGTGCGATACGCTTAACTTCACAACCGATGGCTGACATTGGTTATTAAAAACAAAAATTAAGACAGTTAAGTCAGAATGAGTTTTAACTTCAATCTAACGGGTGCTGAGTGTTTTTTTACTGGTGATGGAGATTCTCATACCATAACAGGTTCAACTTAAGCCATGTTTTGCAAAGGATAAAGTTAGATATCCCCAAGATATAATAAGCACCAGAGTCGACACAAAATTACTTTTTTCTTGTGATAACCAGAAAGAAAAAGGATGAAACTGAAACTTGTGTTGTACCACCTCAACAGAGTTATAGATCGAACCTACATATTGTGATATTGTATCACGTCGAGAACTCCTCATGACAAAAAACGAGAAGAAACTAGAAACAAGGGAGTTCATAAAAATCAACTTACACATTAACTCATGAGGTAGGCCGAAGTCATAATCATTCCTCTTTCTTCTGATGCAGATGTATATCGCCACGATCACCACAATGAAAACAGCCACACAAGATATACCGATTGCAATTTTACCACGGCTTGACAATCTGTCACTATTCCAGAAAAAAGGACAATCTGGCAAAGAAGGCACACCGCAGAGACCTTTGTTTCCTGAGAGACTGAAGTTAAAATGAAAAGTTAGCCTAAGATATGAAAGAATGCCACCATCAATGATTTCTACAATTGTCATGGCTCCAAAGACAAATGCAGCATGCCTATGGTTTATTATTTATACCGGCCCCATGCAAGAGAGAGAGAGAGAGGGGTGGAGGGGGGGGGGGGGGTTCCTGAAGGTCCTCCTGTATGCTATATACACATTGGTTTCGCATAGATAATTTAGCTCGTTATATTCAAGCATTACGAAATCTGTAGGTTCCGGACAAGGAATGCAGAAAAGCAATTAACAATAGCCAGAAAAATAATAAGACATACTCAATAGCTCCACCGTGAACACCAATGGAGTAAATCTGATCTGGTACTTGTCCTTCCAATTGATTTTCATTCAATATCCTGGTATTATAAGAAAATGTAAGATATAGACACAATATACAAAGAGAAGAAAGAAATGAGAACCAAAAGCTTAACAATGAGGCACCCCTTCCAAAACTGAGCTGCAGTCCCACTGGTTTTAATTATACACTACAGCATGAGGTAAGCAGACCACTCAAAAGTCGAAAGTTCGTCCGACGAATAATGAAGTGAAAAAGTCTGGGACACAACTCATGATCATGATGCTTTTTCAAACACAGACACAACCAACATGCTAAAATGTATCTAAAAGGTGAACTTGACCCAGTGATTAGCACAAGCTCAACCTGTAGTGAATCGGAAGCTATTGGGCCCAGTCTGACATGTGTGACCCGCTAGACTGGTATAAACAGAAGGCACACATCAGATAATCTTGATTAGTTAGACTAACAGCCTAAGGCTATCAAGTATGACACTTCCTTAGTACCAAGATGTCCTTCCATTTTAGAGAATCCCTTGTTAAATTAAACTTTACCCTAATTTTAGAGATTTATAGCTGGGTAGTTATATACAAGAAAATCAACATAATGACAAGTGCTCCATTCTAACTTCCAAAGTGCTCGAATGGTCTACTGATTCAGGCAATGTTTTTACGCATGGTGTCTACCGGTTCTCGGCTATTAACTCGGATCACATATGACTAATAAACCACTACCTCATCCAAAAGAGCTATCAACTACAGCTGATAAAATAACTGCCCCTATTTCGTCTTAATCTATTATGATCAATACTGGGATACAGTCCATGTGAAGTAGTAAAAGGATGATTGGCTATGCGGCCTTTGGCACAGACGACGAGAGACAAGAAAAGAGTTGGTCAGAAAAAAAAATGGATCAGGATAGTACAAGGGTTCATTGGACACACCTTTATAATGTAATATGGAAATCACATGTTAAAAGACCACAAAATTGAGCAAGCAAAAAGAAACTATAAGTAGCGGGAAATATCTAACCTTACATTGATATCATGAATGAAATAAAACATAAAAATAAAACATCAATAGGAAGGAGACAATTGCTTACACAAGTCGCAGATTTGTTGACAAAGCAAGACTTTCAGGAATCGATCCTGTAAATTCATTATTTGACAAATCTCTGCACAAGGCAAATTGATGATAATAATTAACAACATATATAGCCAACTGCAGTCTGAGATATATCGTTTCAGGTTCATAATACATTTATGAAACGACCTCTCTACTAGTCTTTTAAATTAGTTAGGGGTAAGGTTGCGTACATCTTGGACCTCCCCATACCTCACCTAGGGTGGGAACTATACTGGGTTGTTGCTGTTGAATGAATGCAAGCCACATCCACAATTTTAATAAGATGAAAAATTCATGTGAAACGGTTTTCTACAGTTGTGCATTTTCACTTGTCAGTATACCCTCCTAACTACAATAACAAAATTCAAGTTTTTTACAGAGTAAACAAACACTTCACATTTTTTTTTATATAAAAGGTTTTGGACACCCGCGTTATTCTTTAATCGATTTGTAGTGATCTTGTAGCACACGCTCGTAAATCAGAATTCCCACCCACAACCAAACCTGTGATTCAAATCTATGATTTTTAGTCAGTCACGCTGGAAAGTGAAAGTCAACTAGCTGGAAAACTATAAGAGAAAAGGTTCACATAGAAAAGTTACGTCGGCATAGATCAGCTTTACTATTACTCACTTCTTGAAGAAGTTCCACTACAGTTCTTTTAGTAAGGGCCTGTATGCTGGTTGTGACTGGTTAAATACTTAAAAGAGCACACTACATATATCTTAAGCTGCTCAGGCAGAGTACTCACTGAAGGTGATGGTGGTGGCATTTGCTCAAGTTATTTATAGTGATAAAGCTAACAAGGATTGGCACTCATATCTGATCACTTTGGAGTTGAGGAGTCACAAGGAAAGGTATACAGATCTTACGGTCTTACCAAATGAAGATCAACTAATAACTACAATCATAAGTGTGCGTTTATATAGATGAAGTTGTACACTAAAAGTCCAGCTCAAGAAATACACAGACGCTAACCACATAAGGAGAAACACAGGATTGTAGTGTTTACTATAGTCAAATGTGACCGAGTAACTAAGCAAACTAAATTTTGCAAGCCATACCTAGATTCCTACGCTCTTCACGGAAAATAGCAACAAGAAAGAACATTGTAGAACAGTATAAACTATGCGTGAAAGCCACAATAAGTAACTGAACTTACAGTTTTACAAGAGATTGTTGACCAAGGCCTTCTGGTAAAGTACCCGTCAAAGAATTAGAACTTAGATTCCTGTTTGTCAAGCAATGGTAAATGGTCAATCTGAAACGCTTGTGAACTATGAATAAACTAATATTTAATGGCATCAAAATCCTATTTCCAATATCTATTCCTGCCATATAGTGAAAATATACATTTTCCGTATATTGCTCATTAGGAATCAACTCAGACCCTCAAGACTTATTTTGTGCAATGCAACTCAAGTCTTCTCCAGCTCCACAAGAATATTACTGAAGAAGAACCCATGTTCACATGCTCAATGAAACGAACAAATAGAATATGTACATGAGTCTATGTAGGCATGCATTATGTACTTCTAAATATTTCTATATCAGTTTGTATGAATGTAAGTTATGTAGCACACATCTCCTAACCCCTAGAAAATAATAATTCATTCTATTGAAGACATCACTCTCCAAGCTTAATGAGCTAAAAGACAAAAATTTACTCAGAAGTTGAGGTCAGAAGTCAGAACAAAGCTACATTATTACATACAACTTCAAAAGATCACTCTCTAAGAGGCTTAACAAAGAGTGATAAGGCTGCCAATACCAAAACTGACACACTACGCTTGTAGTTGCCATGACTAAATTCTGCATGCATAAAGTTGTACATTGGAAACTTACAAGCTCGCTAAATTGACCAAGAGACTAATTTGATCACTGATAAATCCTTTGAGCCCCTGGCTGCCAAGATCACTGCAATAGAACAACAACAATAGGAACGACATTGCTGCATCATGTAAACTCTATGCATGATAAAAATAACTTTATGACGACATCATAAAGTGGAGAATATAACATGGGGATAACATACATTTGAGATATAACGAGGGCGTTCCCTTCTTTGTTTGTACGGCAAGTAACTCCTTCCCATGCATCCCAACTAGTAGGAGCACAAGGATCACCATTCCATCCCATTCTATCTGGCACTCGAAGTGAGTCCTTCAGCGCCCTCATTGCCACAACTGCAAATATTCCCACATCAGATAGACAATTAGCTCAATACCAACCAATAAATTCTAGTAATTTTGTCGCCAGACAATAGACATCGATACAAAAAAAAGGACACTAAGGCTAGGGGGACAAGATGAATGGCAAAGAGCTCCAACACCGCTTCCCATATACAAGAAAATCGAAAGCTCCAACAGTTTTTTGATAGATTCATCAAGAACTTTCTTTTACGTCCAGAATGACCTGACTTTTAACCCAAAATACTATCCCATAAAGTACAAATAAAGTTCGGCTAAAAAATTAGCAAATAATCAAGATAAACCCGCTTACACCGCAACATGCTTCTAAATCCTCAAATTTTGTTCTTCTCTCATTTCAAATATTGGTAAGTTATCCGAGTGTTCTGACTTCCTAATTTAGGCAATGACATCTTAATTAACCAACAACAAGGAAAAATTACATTAAGACATTAACTTGAATCATGCAACAGCATAGCAAATTACCAATAACTAGAACCAAACGCGAAAATCTGAAAAATCCAACTTCGAAACTTTCCCTTTATAATTATCATCTCCCACATACCTTGATCCGGAAGAGTAGAAAGATCAGTAGGAACAATAGCATAATTCTCCAACCCGCAAAGAATAGGCACTCCAGCAACAGGATTTAACTTCACAGTCAAAATAGTACTACTCAAATTCTTAACCACATAAGGCCAATCATACGCCCTAAACCCGCCTCCTGCCGCCTTAAAAACATCGATCCTGTTCACATTAACCCCATTTACCAACACATCAAACACCCTTTGCCCAGCCTTAGTCACCTTAGGATCAATCTCTGCAAAATGAAACCACAACAAGTAATCCAATTTCGCATCCACATTTATCTCATACTCCAACACCCCTTTCGCGGAACTCAAGCTCACTCCAATTTGGTACAGCTTCATCGGGAAGTAATTCGGACTCACCTTCGTTCCAGCGACATCAGTGGTCGTCGAAATTTCCTGTTACATTGAGAAATCACAAGTAAGTTAGTCTGATCGTCAAAATATAAGCAATCGGGTTACTCCTCCTATCGCCAATTGGTTTATCGAAATTACCACAATGCCACTCCCCTTCTTAGACCGGAATTCAGCATCCGACTGCCACGACCGGCCGAACAAATCAGTGTCGTTGCTCAACCCGGGACCCCACTGGTCCTGCCCACAGGACAACCTCCCATAATTAACCAACACAGTATCATTCCCGACATTCGGGCTCTCATAAGCCGCAGAATCAACCTCGATCACCTCAAGAGTACCGATCAACGGAGGGTCCGTCGCAAAGGAGTAAAAGCACACATGCGCTTCGGCCCCGGCCACGAAAGCAATGAGGTCAGAGTAGGACCCATCAGTGGACAGAGACTCAGTCCAAGCTGACTTGTAGCTGAACACGACCGTGTTCTCGACCGACACCTCGAACGATGGCGGGTGGTTTTTGCCGTCGTAATTGTCGTAAACTGTGAATGTACGGAACAGAAACCGCTTAATTGTGGGTGGTGACGTGGCAGGGGAGATGGGGATGACGTAGCAGTTCTTCTTGCCGGAGGTGGTGGGGGGGAAGAACCGGAGGGTCTTCTCCGGGAGGAGAGAGAAGTGGAGCGGTTGCGATACGACAGAGGTGGACCCCCCCGTAAAAAAGCGGTCCGAGAGCCACGTGGTGTTGAATTGGTCTGTTGAGGTGGTGGTGCCGCCGCAGTCGATGTGGTACGAAATATCTGTTCGAAAAGAAAGACGTATTCATTAATAATTGGACATTATACGACCACCATATAATAATAATACAATAATAATAAAAATGAGTTGGAGTTCATTACGTAGTTACTAAAAATAAAATTTGAAAAGAAAGACGTATTCATTAATAATTGGACATTTTACGAACACCATAAAATATAATAATATCAAAAATATTAAGTTGGAGTTCAGTTTGTAGTTACTAAAAGTAAAATTAGAAAAAGAAAGACGTATTCATTAATAATTGGACATTTTACGACCACCATATAATATAATAATACAATAATAATAACAAAAATGAGTTGGAGTTCAATATGTAGTTACTAAAAATGAAACTTAGAAAAGAAAGACGTATTCATTAATAATTGTGTTGAACCCCGTCTCCTAGACGGGGTCTTGGAAATTAAAGTCGAGGGGACTTACTGAAGGGGGAGGAGGGGGGGAGAAAGTGGAGCAAGAGGAGAATGATGATGAAGAGGGGAGTCATGATGGATGGGTGTATATTTGAGAGAGTCAGATTTGGTGGAATTATTGTAGTTGTAGGGGTTAGGAGTTAGGACAATGAGGAGAATGATCAGGGGGGTGTGGTGTGGATTGTTGTACTTGTGTGTGTGTGCTACATTACGTGCGAGATTAGCGGGGAAAAATAGGTGAACATTGTCAGCAGCTACTTTACATTTGTTCACTATTACACATCCCCTTCTAATCATGTTGTCTACGGTTGCTAGACTCTTCTGTGCTGCTAGATAACCAATAAAAGCATATATTGGAGTTACAGCATAGTCCCATGTAGACCTAGCCCATACACTCCTCAAGCCACCCTTCCTGAAAAAACTATGAGCCTTAGTCACATTGAACCTGTCATTCACATTCCAATCATATAGGACTGAAATGGCATGTTCTTAACCCCCAGCACATTCAATAAACTCATCCCTTAATTAGTGCAAGCAACCCTTTCCAGTTCACAGAAGCTGCATATTTTGTATTAGCATCCCAAATAGTCTGCCTCTTCATCAAATAATGTCTAATTCAACATATTTGGACATCATTTTTCTCAGAATGCAATCTCCAAAGCCACTTCATCATAACAGACTTATTCCAACTGAGTATCTCCTTTGTTGACCAAATTCCCTTTTTTTTAATTTTCCCCTTAAAATAAAAAAGTAAAAAAAAAAAAAACAGAATATTTTGTTAAGATGTACATTGATTTAAATCTATATTAAACATGGTAAATACTTTTTTCTAATTAAAGGGAGTGATACATGATGGTGGAAGAATGAATGTAATCTAATACTTGTGAGGTAGCTAGCATTTTAGCATGGCTTGTAAGGAGTTGATATACCTGAATAATTAATTACTGGTACTAATATTATAGGTCCGTCGTTGCGAACACGACGATAGTAACATCTACTTCCTCCGTCCTAATGGTTTTCCTCCTTTTTTTTTTTTTGATCAAAAGTTAAGGAGTAGAAAATATATGACATTAAATCTGGGCTTACAAGTTGGATTATGAAAGTGTTTTATGTGATTTTATATGTGATTTTTTGCCCAAAATAAAAACAGGGGAAATACTTAAAATAAAAAAATATGGAGTAAAGAATGGAACAAGTGAAATGGGGCAAGGGAAATTAACAAATTTCAGAAGAACTCACGTGAGAAATCGCATAAGAATATCTTGGTGCTGAAAATAATATCAGTGTTGATATGCAGGAACGGAATTTTTTAATGCATAACAACATAAAGAACTATCAAATGTCAGTAGCATATCTCAAAGCCTTTGGTATAGAATAGTACTCTCCGCCCTTATACCAAAGGTAATATTTACGTTTCTAGTATACATGAACAAACATGTATACCAGATAATTATAGGACGTCATTGGGTGTGTCAAGAAAAGCCAAGATATATGTTTCGCTACTGGCTTATTTAATTGGCTGAAAAGCTAGAAATCAACAAGTTGAGGGGATCAGCATTTTCCCCTTGAATGTTGGCTTGTTATTAAGTAAAAACATATTTTTCTTAAGTCAATAGTAACAATATCATTATTAATATTATTCTATTAGTTAATATTATTTTACATACTATAATATCTATATATTAATATTGCTATTAAAGTTGAAACAACGATTTTATAATATATTATCTTATTATTACT
>CAAKMY010033458.1:0-21904 GCA_901111285.1 Corrigiola litoralis | reverse complement strand
CCCAAGGGTCCGGCCCGTGTATACTGGGTCAACCCGATAAGGGTCCTCCTTACCTACCTAAAAAAAAAAAAAAAATATTCTCCGCCCTTACAAGTCTTACAACTTTTTGTTTTTTGAAATACGAACAAGTCTTGCAACTTTTTGTTTTTTGAAATACGAACAAGTCTTACAACTTAATTTGCCACTTCCCAAACTTTTATCATCGTTCTGTCCACATGATAAAGCAGGACATCAACAAGGAAAAATTATTTGTAAATCACACAATACAAATCATAAACTGACCAACTACTTCTTAGCTTGAAGCTACACATGAAGGTGCTCTAGTTGTATAGACTGACTTTTTAGAGGAACATACTCCCCAAGATACTCCTCAAGATGATTCGCCAAGGTGGACTTGTCAATATTCTCATGGTGATGTGACTTGCAAACAAAGTAGAAGACTGTATGCACAACAAGGTTAAAGAGGGCTAGTAGAATGTACAGCACCACGCAAAGTAATCCATACCAAAATTTGGCTCCAATCTCAACTCCTACATCCTTATCACCTCGAACTATTTGATGTATCAAGAGTTGTAGTGGCGTATAACAAAGCATCAACACCAAAAAGAGAGCTATAGCAGTTGCCATCTTGCCTTTGATCAACGCCTTGCTCTTTTTCATGGCTTGAAACCCACAACTTTTCTCCATCACCGAGATGACATTAGCCAGTTGCCATATTATAGCCATATAAAGGAACCCCAAGAGATACACTACAGCGACAATTATACCAATAATAGCGGGACTGTAAGCTTGCCAACTATTTGATTTATTGGACATAAACAATATTATGGCCACACATGTAATAATACCAACAGACATAACAACAAAAGTGTATGCAAATATAATACAGAAATTACATAGAAAAGTGATCATAAGCTGTTTCCAAACCTTAGGAACCACACTCATAACCTGCCTGAAGGTGATTTCTTTGCCAGTGTACATACAAGCAACAGTGTAAACCACCGCGGAAATGGAAAGCAGAGAAAAGATAAGTGACACTATGATGTATGCAGCTTTGACAAGCCAGTAAGTAATCCATTCTGAGGAGAAAAAATTGTAAGCTGGAGAGGCAACTTGGGTTTGTTGTAAGGTGGCGGAGTTGTTAATTTTTCTAAGGAGAAACGTCGAAAATTCGACATTGGCAAGGAATAGGCAAGCGAGAGGAAGGATGAAGGCAAGAGTTATCTTGGTGAAGATTTTAGGCCATGTCCAAATGATCTTTGTTGATTCCTTGAGAATGCCAACAAAGCCTAGGAACTGAAAATCCTCGTGTTCCTTGTCCATAGCCTTATTATAGTTTGAGGTATAGTTTTGGATGCAGAATGTTTAGGGGTGCGAGACTATATGTAGATTGATACTTATATAATACTGTAGTACATGAGTTACTCGTAGAATTGATAGGGGATTAGTCAAGTTCAACCATAGACTTAGAAGATAAGTATAATAAGTGGCTTAGAAAATGATTTGGTGAAGTGTATTAATATATTGTGCTATACTTTTTTTCATATTTGTACGCGTTAGACCGATGAAGGAAAGGTATTGGTCAATGCGGATGAAAAATCAACAGCATGAATGCAACTAAGAAGCAAAGACCAATTCCTACACGACCCAATTTGGTGTCTTCTGCACAGGCCCTTAGAGTAATTTACATGCCTTCGTTAGATTTTTTTTCCTGAAGGTACATGCTTTTGTCAGTTGCTATCCCACGAGTATTTACCATTTTCGTTAAAACTACCAAACTAGTTTATTAACTGAAGATAGAAGTTTTGTGCAAAAGTATTTTTATTTGTGCTACTCTGAAGCGAAATTGTGCTTCATTTAGAACCTACCTAATTATTAACTGAAGATAGATGGTGCTTCAGAATCCTTTCATGGTCAATTACCTACCTCGGCTACCAGTGACAGTGCTATATGCTTAAACTTGCTCCACAACTATAATGTGTAATCGAGTCCCAATACTTATATAAAACCTAAATAAAAATGTATAAATTGGTAATCCAATAAATATTAATCATTTGTCTAATATGTTCCTCTGACACCCAGTTAGTCCTCTTCGATTTTACAAGTATACAAGGCTTGTACATATTGTCTATTGGAACTTGCTTCATAGCAGCTGCAAATAGCCACATGATCTCGAAGTGAGAAGCTTTGCTCTAAGCACTTGTGAGTACCATTTTAACTGCATCAATATATTGGCAGTTCTCAGTTCTCGCATAAGATTATGCTTCTAGCACCAGGAAATTTTCATATAAAGGGCAGATTCGGTTCTTCATACTGAAGTTCTTAGTGATCATATTTGCTATCCTGCCACTATCCTATAAACCAAGATGAAGCTTCTCTGCTGGGTAGACACTACTTGTGGTACCACCCTTCTGAGTCTTTGGTGACGAATGTGTAAGTGTAGTCCGTTTCGAGAGCTCAGTAGGTTTCTTTTCAACTTTGGATTTATTCTCCTGTCTATTCTTCCTGTCATGGACAAAAAGAAAACATCAATTGCTTTTAATATAACAGCTTGGTTTGAAATACTTCTCAGGTGTAGGAAATCATCATACTTAACATATTTACAATACACACCTCAGGTGTAGCAAGAAAACAGCAACTCCTAGTAAAGCTGTGCCCTTGACAACTGATTTCAGCAGTTTCCTATGGGGCTTATGCAGTGGCTGTTCTTTACCATTACCTTCATGGTTTGCATGTTCTAATTTTACCTAGGTAATAAGACAAACAAATGGAGCTATATGTTAGGTAGGAAGCTACATACTAAAACCAAATAATCATCTTGGTCGATGATTTAGTACTCACCTCTGTGTCTTCTGCAGACTGCTGATGTTTATGATCTGTGTCTTCAACATTTCCAGGGGGCTCAGCTCCCGTTTGATGATCATCAAGGGAGGTAGTGAAGCCATTCACAGCAGAGCTGACAGGTTTGCCATTATCCCTCACCTTTAGATCCTCAGATTCCGATTGAGTATCTTGACTATTTTCCGCAAAGCATTTCGGGTGGTCATCAGGCACACTCACATCAGGTGAGGGATTCAGATACATGTGAGGCATGTCAAAAGATTTGATTGCATCAGAACCCATAAGATCCTTGTTTAACGGTCCTTTTGTATGATCTGATGCGGCCACATTGGCATCAAATACCTCTTTGTCATTTTCGGTCATGGGACAGACGATGTCTGCAGAGACAATGGTCTCACTCCCATTGAGCAACTTGCCAGGTTCTCCTCTTTGCAAAACAGATCGTGAAGGAATGCGCTGATAATAATCGATACCATTTAATGTAGCAGCCAAGGTAAGTTCACAGCTGCATTCATCAGAAGTAAGTGAACAAGGGTTTTGATCTACAAACCTCAGTTGACTTGCCACGTCTTCTGAAATAGTGTTTGCATTGTCTAAAGTATCACAACAAGGTTTCCCCTCAACATTTATAACATCTGTACATAAATCAGCTACATTATTCTCATCATCGTATGAAGGAAAATCTGATATATCTCTGGGGCTGGAAAAGGGAGACGTTCTTTGTACTAGAGGCTCCTTGGAAATGTCCTCGTGCTTAACCCTCCCATTACCAATATCAGGATTTGAATTACTAATGATAAGCTTATGTTCGGTTATGTTATTGCTCAACGATGCATCTTCAAGTCTGGGTATCTGAGACTCACCAGTACAATAATCATCTTCAAACCCAGGTTCACAAACCCCACCGATGTATCTTCCTCCAACTGAGATTAAATCTGTGCAACTAACCTCCTTATCAGTGTTCCCTAGGCTCTTTTCACACTCAATTTCAGAAGGATGGGTCCATATCTCAATATGTTCGTCTCTTTTATCGTTCCTATTTGAAGAAAAACCACTGGAGCAACTTGTATTAAACTCTTCTTTATCCTGGGATACATGATCATCACCAATATTTGCTTCTACATCTCTGAAACGCCCAGAACCCAAACGACTATCTTCCCAGTCGATAGGGACATGGTCCACAGCGCCTTTTTCATGTTTGCTCTCGCCACATAGTTCCACAACTTTACCACTGATATGTGACCCTTGCCAGTTTGGAGATAGCATGCTAAGCTCTTGGTCACTGTAATATTGTGAACAAGGAGAACCCACAGACTCAGCATTAGATGGTGAGAGATATTCACACTGATCCTCCTCCTCATGCTCTGAGTCTCTCAAGTTTAGCTGGACTGCTGAATTGTAACCTCCGGCCACTTGCGAGCATGACATATTTGGAGATTCTGCGTCATAAGCAGAGTCTGAATGTCCATAAGATTCGCGAACCATACAGCTACTTTCAGCGTCATCACATATGTCTGAGTTATCATTACTGACAGCAGAGGTTGATTTTGACACTCTCTGAAATAATACATTTAAGAAGTCAGAACAGAAAAAGCAAAATCATTGAGGTCAACAGGAGACGAGTCTATCAAACTTGACGTTGTTTATGTTCTTTCTATTGTTACTCCTCAAGTGTACTGAACATTCTTCACTATTCTCTACTTCTCTATTCTCATCAAGTAGGCATAATAAAGACGTACCTGCCAGTACCTAACCCTTGAGACTTTTTCTGCTTCCTGTTCGACTGAAAGTGAAGAGCTGCATTGTGACATTTCTAGGCTCTTCCGGATGCATTCAACCATATCAGTCGGCATGGCTACCGTGCAAGTAACATTATCAAAATCGGGAACCTACACAGTTTTACAATCACCATTAAGTTTATAATATAGTAAGTTATACAAGCTCAGATAGGAAAACACGTGTAATTTGTAGCAAACCTTACATTTAGATCTCTAGACATTGTTTTCTTCGAAAGCGAACGTATACACATACAAACTTTTCTAGTGTTTCTCCTGTCCACGACATCAGATGGAGTGAAGAGATCAATGTCATGTAGGCCCAGATTTTTGCACATCTGCCAATTTGACAATAGGAAGGGAGAATATAAGGAAGATAATAAATAAGCATTTCAGCAGTACTTACAACACTGCCTTTCAAAATGCTTAACAGCTAATGCTGCGTATTCAAAAGATTTTTTTTTGTTTAGAATAAGAGTTCCCATTTTTCAGAGTCCTTAATTTCTTGGTATGCGCAATGCAAATATTTGGCCTTTCTTTTAAAATTCTTTGCCCAGAGATTGAGGTATCAGCATAGAATTCTGCAGCAAGTTAGATGCCAGGAGTGCAAGGTGGAGAATATGTTTTTTAACAGAGAGCTGGCCCAGGCAGAAAGCTTACCTTTAAAAATGAACCAACATTGTAATAGGGCATATATCTCCGAGTACTCTTACTTGAGGTTAACGATTTCCATTCGTTTGCTTTTGGCTGATTTGCATCCACTGAAAGGGCTGGTAACATTTTCGATAATACTTCAGACAACTCATATCTACAAAACCAAAGTGAATAAAAACAGAATTACCATCAATGAGGATTAGTTTCAAAGAGAAACAATAAAAGTAGAGTGTCATCATTCTTGGGGGTCCATTTGATGCCATGCTACTTGATTACACAACTTAACCGGCACAGTGAGATGAGACTTGACTCCGAATTGAATAAGTAACGTGTGTGTTTTCTAACGTGACAACAAGGAACTTAATACTCGTATTAATCGATCATTCAGAAAACTACTATAACAATTACTCTTGTAGCATAGAATTCTCCACAAAGACTAAGAAGATCTCCTATGAGTCCTATCCAACCCCCAAAAACTAGAAGTAAGATAAGTTCCACAAATCGCACAAAAAGGAATGGAGCTAGAGCCCAGAGATTTCATTTTCTGAGATATACCAGCTGGATGTTCATCCTTCCTTAGTAAAAAGTCACAATACAATTTCCATGACTTGAAGGATTAGGACCTTAAGAGACTGCCCACATCTTTAATTCAGCCTCACTTTGCTCCTTTATAGTTTTCCCTTGGCAAATTACACAATAGCAGGTACAATAAGAAGTTAGAGAACCTTCCTTATCCTTTGAACGGAACAATGCTATGCAACAACGATTTCTCCTGTTTCATTCCCACAGCTTTAACCAATCTTGTCGGAGTATTGATGGAACACGAGTTAGATTATATAGTGTAAGCCCTAGAGCAAATTGCTCTTTCTAGTCAATGAACCCACATTTGGTCATTTAGTGTCCAATCAGATGAGTCTAATCTATTAAAAAAACAAACAATTTGACCTAGCATTCAAGCATTTTCTAGCACAAAGCTATATATGAACATCAACCATACAAGACACCTCCTCCAAACCCCATGCACTAACCCCTCAACCCTCCCCCAAACCCACTTCTGAGGACAAAGCCAAATCACTGGAGGACAAGCGTTTATTGCAAGACAGATACTAGTGTTCTAACTTTGAGTATGATATAAGATGTCAAAAACTAAAATACTGAGCTAACACAAGTATAAAGATAAGAAGAACATACAGCAGCTCGCCATCTGCAAGTAAATCGGAAATGTCTGTCTCCTCATCAAATCTTACCTGCAATACTTCTCCAAGCCATATTCTTGTTTGTGTCTGTAACATAAAGAACAATAAGACCTTGGAACTCAAAAGAACCATATGGAACCATATGTTTGGTTCCTCAAAAGCTTCAAAAATAAGCAGGTACTAGTTCTTTAAAGTAAACCCGAGCAAAGAATTAAACAGGACAATTCCTGTGGGAACTTGACATGTTTCACCATGGGAAATTATTCAATGAGGAATTAAAGGCAACATTTTTTCGTAAGTGAAATCATTTAGTCATCATGCCTGAAAAACATAGTCATAAGCTCATAATGGATTCAGGACACAAGTACAGTATTACAGAATCTACATTTAGAACTTCATAGTTTACTCTTTAGTCTTTTTTGAAGGCTTGAAGCTATACTAGATCCCATGAAGGAAAAATCACTTCTCAAGCACTAATAACCTATTTTTCTAGTAAATTCCTTCATCAAAATCCAACTCAACATCTCAGACCACTAACTTCTAGAAAAATTAACAATATAAACTAATAAGCGTATAATTACATGATACTTTCTCATATCACTTATACCATGGTCCAAAACTACCACCTCATTTCCCAACCTATACCAAATTAACAAAGCTAGATACACTACTTGCCCTGCATACATTCTTGTCAACATGCAAGTACACCTCTAAAAAAATTAGACATACTCTAACCACATCCCTCCCTCAGTCTAAATAGATTATTATCATTTGTTCAAATTTCCCCTCACGCAAATAAAAACAATACTATATCAGAACCAAGAACTCAAGAAGTATAACATAACGTCCACATGACCTCATCCTTTACCACTACTATAAAATGGTGAAACTGAGATTTGACTTGATAATTAATTCCGAACTAAAACCAAGACATGTCAACAGAAGCCACACCTTCATTTTCACTTTCACTCACTTAAACAATAAAC
This sequence comes from Corrigiola litoralis, assembly GCA_901111285.1. NCBI lineage: Eukaryota > Viridiplantae > Streptophyta > Magnoliopsida > Caryophyllales > Caryophyllaceae > Corrigiola > Corrigiola litoralis. The sequence goes on along the minus strand of CAAKMY010033458.1, from coordinate 14,452 downwards.
CAGAAAAAACATCATCCTCATAAATACTTAAAAAAACCCAAATAATTAGTTACTTTAGAATAAACGATAAAACTAACACCTGCAAGAAAGCATCATCAAGTTCACGGAAGTCTGACGACTTTGTAGTCGCCGGTGAGGATTCTCTAACAAACCCAACTCTCAACTCCGGCGACTCCACCGTCATTTCCTCGCCGGAAAAACTTCCCAGCAAAGAAAACACAAGTGGAGATAATATCGTAAGTATCGAAAAAATGTGGGTCTTGCTTAATATGTTCAGCAGGAAATCCTGAAAGCCTGTTATCTTTTATTCCAGCTTTTCATATACTGTACCATTATATGCATGTTACCTTTTTTATACAATATATAAGGGATGATAATATATAATGATAATGTTATGATTAATATATGGTGAGAGAGTAGTAAAGACAAACAATATATTCTGCATGAAGATGATGTTTATATGTCGTGTTGACTTTTTTGACTAAGGAAAGTGAGTTAAAGTGGAGTTAAACTGAGAAGTAGATTATGCGCATGGGCAGTTTACGTTGTTCCACATCTACTACGTTGGCATGTGGTTGGAGTTGTCGGTTCATTTTCTACCACGTTAGTTTGGTGTTTACGTCAACGCCTCATCTGCCCTCAATTTGGGTAATTTCATGATTTCAGCGGAAAGAGAGTTTGATGGAGGCCTAATCCAACAAATTGTTAGGCTAGTATTCCTATGTCAGTAGCAATTAGCATTTAGCATGGTGCTAAAGCTACTTCGTAGAGTTTTTTTTTCTTCTCAACACGTCTAGAATGTTGTTTTATTTTCTTGAACATTTACAAATTTATTTCAAAAAAAAAGAATAGTCTTTACAAAAAAAAAAGTCAATTATTCTAGAGATCCTTACCTATAATGATACCATAGGCGGATATAGGAAAGTTATTGGGGTTTGGTTGAACCATCAACAATTTTTGGAAAATCTAAAATGAATATAATGTTATAAGACCAATTGTTGTGTTGCGATCTAGCTATACAAATATGCATCCTTCGTACGATATATGCTTGATCACTATGTGTTCCTATCTACCTGCAAAGCAAAGGTTACTCGTTCGGGGTGGTTTCCGAACCGCCTCTCGCCAATAAAGTGATTGTTTACATCACATGCTTATTTTTCGCATAAAACACTAAATTTTTGGGGTAGCTTTATAGTTGGCTGATTATCGCAATATAGCTTCAATGACTGATCTATTGGCTGGTGAGGATCATTCATCAGTTGCACTAAGCGAAAACATTCTAGTGCCGCCATATCTAATGCTTTGTACTCAACTTTTGTTTTAATAGTGACATAGTGGGTTGTCTCTTACTACACTAGGAGATTGCACGTACCAAAATCGAAACTAAACACATAAGATGTAGTTGATCTACATGTATTATGGTCTCTAGCATAATTTGCATCACAATATATAGACAGTTACTTCGTACGATATATGTTTTATCACTATGTGTTCGATGGAAGCCTCCAAGAGAGGGTTGGGTTTCACTTAACTCAGATGGTGCTTCTAAGGGCAACCCTGGAATAGCAGGAATTGGAGGCATTTTGAGGAATTCTATTGACAACTTTTTGTTAGCTTATTATGGCTCTGCAGGTATTTGTACTTCCATGAGAGCTGAACTAATTGCGTTGGCCAGAGGATTAGAGATTGCTTGGGACGAAGGATATCGTAAAGTGGAGATTGGACTCGACAACAAAGCTTGCGTTGAGTATATGCAAGGGGAGTACACTCCTCAAGGCCCCCTCCAGTACTTGGTGTTGCATTGTCGTAATTTCATCTACAACAAGCAATGGGATGTTACAGTGGAGCACATCTTTAGGGAAGGGAATCGCGCTGTAGATTTATTGGCAAACAAGGGCGTAGAGAGTATGGAGAAGTTGCTTTGTGTGCAAGCTCCTTCACGGGAGCTTAGTAGTATTCTTAGGGAGGATGTTATGGGTGTTGCGTGGCCTCGGATTGTGGTACCACTTCTAATATTTAGTCGAGCTTAGCTCTTTTTTAGGATAAAAAAAAAAATTATGTGTTCCTATCTACCTGCAAAGCAAAAGTTACTCGTTCAGGGTGGTTTCCGAACCGCCTCTTGCGAACAAAGTGATTGTCTACACATGCTTAGTTTTCGCATAAAACACTACATTTTCGGGGTAGTTTTATAGTTGGCTGATTATCGCAATATAGCTTTAATGACTGATCTATTGGCTGGTAAGGATCATTCATTAGTTGCATTAAGCAGGAACATTATAGTGCCGTCATAGTTGATGCTTTGTAATCAACTTCTGTTTCAATAGTGACATTGTGGGTTGTCTCTTGCTACACTAGCTAGGAGATTGCACCAAAATCTAAACTAAACACATAAGATGTAGTTGATCTACATGTATTACGGTCTCTAGCATAATTTGCATCACAATATATAGACAGTTACTTCAAGAATAACATTTTTATGATAAAGAATACTCTTGAGCTAGAGGAGACCACGCCACCTCCTCCCATGACACCATATGACCTCCGACACCATCCGATAACTCGCCAATTTGATCTCCTATTCTCATATATCACCACCTTGAATGGACCATCCATAACCTCTTCAAACAACCACAAGCTCATCGCCCATCAAATTCCCCTACGAATTTTAATAATTTGCGACGGGCTTCCCCCTTTCCCCATTCTATACAACCCAATCCCCATTATGCAAATGCCTGAAAGCAAGGGTAATCAACCACTTTCATCCCACTCTCCTTCTACATGGTCTTGTAAAAGACAATGTACTTAATAGCATGAACACAAGACTCCTCCTCTTTTAAGAACACACCGTATACCTTATAAATGGAATTTACATATGCATTTATGCACCCAGTGAGGAGGGAGTTGTGACAAACTCTCCAAAAGAATAGCTTAACCCACTAAAGAGTACAAGACTTCCAAATATTCGATCACAAGCCACCATAACCTTTTGAGATAGGAGAAGAACCAACATCCTTAATTATGAGAAATATGGACTTACATGCATACTCAAGTGAATATAATCCGTATTTAATTTTATCCTACCACAAAACTATAAATCACTTAGAACTCTCTCGCTAACGTAACCAATATCGCCAGAATCTTCTCTACTTGAAAAAGAATAAAAGTGCTTGAAAAACGCAGTACAACCCCACACCGATTTTCTCCATAAATCAACTCACTCACTCACATCCTTATATCACGATCAAGCTTTGACGAAATAATGACCTTTTCGGATTGATTTATTTAGCAACTATATGTAACACAAATTTTACATCAAAGTAAACAAGACAAAAAATAGGGAGACAAATATAACTTTTATTAATATCAGATACGTGAATACAATCTCTAATTTGATCAATACAAAGTATGGATATATCCTCTGAATCTACTTCGAAGGTGTAGGATGCACGCGCAGGCGACAAGTTTGCCCCTAAGCACGTCACACGATGCTTGTTTAGAGAGGGTCTTGGGACTTGGATCTCTCCAAATGTTGAGTTTTGTTATTTTGTGTGGTGAGGGTCTTCAAACTTAACTCTCTCCAAATATTAGAGAGCACTGGGAGAACTTCAATGATTTATGAATGATTTATGGTTTGCAAATCCTTCAAATGAGACTCTTGGACTATATTTATAAGGAATATGAGTTAGCCTTTGCAGACTTGGTACCATGGGCCTTTGTATTGGACTTGATCCAATCAAATTAGATTAAAATTATTTTATTGAATTGACCCAAATATATTGATTAACAATATGGGTTGACCCAAATAAGGCGGGGCTAAATTTAATTGGAGTCAAATATTTACATACACTTCAATTTACTTTAATTATTATAAAAACATTAATAAATTTATTATGTCTACACTATCCATTTACAAACCGACTATTTAATAACAACTCAAATGATTTAAATTATAGTTTATATTTATTACAGTACGTTTTCAAAATCTAGGCTAGCTTCTAATAACTTGTGCTAGGAAGATAAAACCCTAACATTACATAATAGTCGTGATGTATCACTTTGCATATATGTGTTGTAGTTTTGATGATAAATATAAATAAAATTGTGGCTAATTAGAAAAGTTAACTATGGATGTGTTTCATATGTGATTGATATTAGTTGTTTAATTTGTGAACACCTTCATCAACCAATTCGACATTACTCCCAACATCTAATTGTTTAATGTTACTTTATGTTCCTCAATGTAACTTAAATGCTCATAAATTAGCTTTCAAAGTCATCAATATTATAGCTAATTTTTTCTAGTTACTTACACGCAAAATAAAACACCTTCTTTAGTCATTTTTGTGGAGGAATATACATTGTCATAAAAATATAACTATCTCTTTCTTTCTATAATCACAAGAGTAAAACGCTTTCTTATTTTATATTGGAGGAAAAAGTCTCGTATTGAAATGTGTTATTTCATTGAAGTTATAACGATTATTTTATTTACACATGAATTTAAGACCAGATATTCGAACATAAGTTATATATTTCTCTTATATTGTTCAACTTTTTCCATGTGTGAAAAATTAACACACTATAACTAAAAATTGGCCATTTAATTAAATGTTTCGTGAACTTTAATTGCGTATTTTTCGTTCTTTGTTAAAAAAGATGTTAAACGAAGATATGATTTCATGCATTTGAGCGAAAAAATAACTACTCTAATATGGTCTAATATTTACTAAAATCAAATAATCTCGTACCAAACTTTGTGGAAGAAAAATCCCAATATCTAAATTAAGAGATTATACTGGTTATTATTCCCATTATAGCCTCTCGTAATCTTTGATTAACTTGTTATCTACAACTTAATATTTTTTTTGGTGTCTTAAGAGTATTCCTACTAATAGTAGAGATAGTGTTTTTCCGGATATCGAATGTAAGACTGAGTCAGCAATGAAGTGAAAATATCATAAAAATCTAATAACCCTCAACTAATAAACTTTTGGCCATGTTCTCCTCACATGAATTCGAGTGAGTTTGGAGTATGTACAATTGAGTTTGTGTTTATGTGGCTCAAATCAAACACAACAAGAAAAACACATACTCACATAGTAGAGAGTAGAGACACAAAACATGATCCACAAACAAAACTACTAGTGAGTGTAGCACCAGTTTGCAAACAGCAAGAATGGCTGCTACAGCAAGTGCACCACCCATATTCTTACCCGCCAACTCAACCCAACATCATTATCCCTTTAACTTCAACTTCACTCAACTTTCTCACTTTAATCCAACTAAGCTTTCCATACACCGTAGGCTTAAAATTCACTGCCAAGCTGCTGCTGCTGGTGCACCTTCTAAGGATGTCTCTGCAGTTGACTTTGCTGCTAAAGCTGGTCAAGACCGTCTCTTGAAAGTAATGCCTTTTACTATTTTGTGTCAAATGATGTTATGTAATATGTCTTTTTTGAGCACGTATTTGTGTTGCACTTGGGAAAGTATGATGTTGGTTTTTTTGGGTCTGAAATGAGCGCACAAAGTCGCAGATAAGAATCGAACCCCCAATCTCATGATTGGGGTAAGATAGCTCCGACCACTTGAGCTAGTTCTTTTCTTAGGAAAGTATGATGTTGGTGTGTGTTTGTTTGGTGAGTTTTTATTGGGTTTGCCATTTTTATGATGATTTAAGGAATAGGGTTGGAAAAGATTGGGACTTTGGTTGGATTGAGAGTGATTGGATGGTTTTTGCCATTTCATGTTGGTGAGTTTTGTGGCTAAGTATATGAGTGAACAAAAGTTTGTGGCTAAGAATATGAGTGAGCCGACGAGATGTGGTGTAGTGGTTGCTTACTTCATCACTTAACCATGAGGTCAAGGGTTCGATCCTTGCCTATGGTAATGGAGCACATTTCTTGGTCAGCTTTGAAAATAATCCTGAATTCCCGACATATAAGATAGAATATAGTCATGTAGGATCTTATTTGATTTGTCTTAGTGAGTAGATTAATAATATCAAATATTTATAATTTTTACTAACATGTAACTAAAGATATTTAAAGAAAAAGAAGTGGGAAGAATAAGAAGAAATGGAGGAAGTACTTTATAGTCAATGATGCCTCAATGGCTTGTTTAATGTTTATGGTTGTAACATGATTCATGGTGGGTACTGGGTAGTATTCGAGTTGCGGCTTTGACGTAGTCCTTTTGAGCATAAACTTGGGTAAGGCGGTCCTATGATAGGACATGGTGGGCATATAAGGTATAGGGGTGAGCTTTTAAGATATTGTAAGTTGAGAGCTCATCCTGTGTTATTGTAGGATGTATTACCTGAGTCTCACTCGTTCTTTCTGTTTTAATTCATTCTGGATCAACCGTTTTAGCTATATATGGCCTTTTACTGTAATTGTCTATAGTGAGAAGAAAGGTGTAGGTTGAGTGGTCATTTGAGGTTCTAAGCCTTCTACAGGGGTTTTCTAAATGCTGCTCTTTAGTATGTTTACCAAATGGTAAATGAAAATGAGATGCGGTTAAAATGGAAGTCTCCCGGAGAAGGGTTGTCTGAGTATACAAAGGAAGTTGTCGCTTTGTACAAGTGTTTCTTGCTTTGTCGCTAAAGATGACTGCTTGTGTATTGAGTCTGCAATGTATGTAGTAATTCCTGTGTTCATTAGAAACATAGTTATTGTTGTTTCATCTATCTCTTGAAATATATCCCGTTTTCTAAAAGCTTCAGTTATTTGTCTTGCAGGTCCCAGTTTCGAGAATCAGGAACTTTTGCATCATTGCACATATTGATCATGGCAAATCAACTTTAGCCGACAAATTGCTTGAAACTACTGGCACAGTGCAGAAGCGCGAGATGAAGGAACAGTTCCTTGATAACATGGATTTAGAGAGAGAAAGAGGGATTACAATTAAACTTCAGGTACTTGTGGTTCATCTCTGTTGTATGTCTAATTGTCTTGCAAAACAATTTGTAATGGCTACCCACCTATTGTAGGTAAGTGAGTGTATGTCTAATTGTCTACTTTGTGTATTGCAACATTCTCTTGAGATTGCAAGTATATTTTGTCTTTGAACTCTTCAAATATTTTTTACCTCTTGGCCCTATAGTGTCCGATTTTCTTTGATGCCTGTAAATTGCGATTTGACTGCAATGGTTGTGATGCGTATTTGTTATACGTCCTCCTGTTTTAACTATGATAAACTTCAATGAGGCTTTTAATAGTTCTTGTAACAGACTCTCTGATTTCATTGTTCAAATGTGTTGCAGGCAGCTCGAATGCGTTATGTTTATGGAAATGAACCATATTGTTTAAACCTTATTGATACTCCAGGACATGTTGACTTCTCTTATGAGGTACATTTCGGTAACATTTCTGGGTTATAACATATGAGCTGTTCTTGTAAAGAACAGTCAGAGCATTTCACTACATTTGTTGGTAAATAGAGGCTGTGTTTGGTTGATGTATCACTAATAAGGTCATGCTCTTGCTAGCAACTCTGGCAATATCAGAGATCTACATGCACAGTATATGAAGATCTCTTGCTTCTATTTAAGAAGAAATAACAGCTGGACCTTGGAAAGACGATTGCATAGATTGTTTGGAACTTTGGATAACAAGGTAGAATAAGGAATTAAAGAACACCTGTGGTGATGAGGTTTTTTAAACCCATGGCATACAGTCTATGGAGACGATGCTCCTTACACCAATAAATTACAGCTATAGAAACAATCTCCTGCCTCCTATAGATAAGACCTTGGAAGACAAAACTCCTTACATAGATACACACCTATGAAGCAGGTTTCTGTACACCCTTGATTGGGGTACATGGTCAATCTAGAAGGGAACATGCCAATAACAATCAAGACCAAGCCAAAACACCTGTCACCTGAAGAAACCACCCAACTAAATCATTAAATAATATGATCTTAGACACCCTCGCATCCTTAAGCTACCAAAAGACTCAAAATGCACCAAATTCCACTCAACCAAACCGCCATCATGAAGACCCTTTGCTACCCCTCAAAGCCATTGTGCTAGGCTGCCAGGGCAAGACCAACCATTCTAAATTTGACCCCAAACTAACACCACACTCCATCCCTCACTCAAATTGCCTCTGAGAAAACAACTTCAACACGAATAGACCATGAAATTAAAACCATTCCACGCGGCACAATAACGCCTTAAATCCTCAGAGCTCCCCCTACCTCACCTAAAACACATCACATTAACAAGCACAAGACCAAAAAGATCATGCCCCAGTGACATCAACAAAACCAAACACGCCGTACCAGTAAAATTTAAGCAAGGATAGGAATTTTGATTCCTTTTGGTTTGAGACTTCTAGTGATTTTTTATTTAATGTACACTGGATTGGTGCACCTTTTTTCAGTCTTTTTCACACAGAGAGGACCCTTGCCCTTTATTGCATGATTCTCTATCTTAATGCAGGGAAGTATTTAATTTGCTAGAGAATATTATGCTTTGTACTTCTGCTAAAACATTCTTCTGTGAAAACAATCATGTACGTGGTATTAGAACAATGCAGTTCGTTCACTTTTGAGATTTATTGTTAATAAGTAGCTTCTCCTTCAGGTGGATGCACTGTATATTTGTAGTAGACTCGGAGCATTAACTAAAAAATTTTATGATTTGCATAGGTGTCTCGCTCTCTTGCTGCATGTGAGGGTGCTCTGCTTGTTGTGGATGCTTCTCAGGTGAATATTCTCTTATCTTCTAAAATTGGCACGTAGTCTGGATTGTTAATTGTTTTTGCCTTAAATAAACCTCTTCTCATCAAAGCCTGTCTCCGTAAACTATATTTCATACTTTTAAGGATTATTGATCGTGATTTAGTTCTCTGGAAGAAGTTTACTGCTAATTGTCGACTGAAGCATATCAAAGTTGCCTTTGATTTTTGTGTTTAAGGTAAATTGTGATGTCTTGTTATTTTCCTTTTAGGCTCCAGACGCTAAATATGTCTTTAATAAAAGTTACTACTTTTTTAAGATTATAGCAGCCACTAAAAGCTCACTTTTATGAGCTCTCTGTTTGTGCCTTTTTCTTACTCTAAGGCCTCATTCTTGAGAGTCCATTTAGGTGTTTTGAGACCTTGAGCCGCAACTTGGTGTAGAAGTCCATCAATCAACTCTTCTCCTTTTCCCTTGGATCCTCTTTCACATCTATAATTGTAATTAGCTGTGTTCAACCTATTAGGCCAAAGATGTGCGTCTAGTGTCAGAAAAGGAGCATGACGAAGTCTTGGCTTGCTAGAAATTGTAATCGGCCACTTGGCTTTCTTTTGGTGTTCATAAAAACGATGAAAATAACATATTTTTGAGGGCACAGATTCTTCCAAGCAGGAATTTAAGTCCTTGGCTTTCTTGTACAATTTGTATTTTCTTGATTTCTTGCGTTGGTTGATACTTGGAAGAAGAATTTTTAAGATATAGCTCTTCAGTTGTGTATGGATAAAAGTTCCTTGGTGTTTAGTAACATAATTGTACCTCTGAACAAAAAGAATTCTGAAGTATACTAGCCTTACAATATGGCCTTCTAAATATAGTGGTGAAAAGAGGAAATATGGATCCCATGATTATAAAGTAATGGTCTAGGGCTGGACTGTTTGTATTTCTTTCTAGCTTATTAGTAAAGATCTTTGGTAGTAAATATAAGTTCCATGTTTGGGGATCGGCACTTTTCTAGTTTCTCTATTCGCTAAGGCCGTGGGTGCTTTTAAGGGGACTCCAGTTACCTATCTCTAACGGAATGGGACCCACTTCTAATTGTAGAGCTTCAAGGGTCTTTCATTGTGTAGCAAAATTTGTATTCTTTCACCAAATTAATGATGGTAGTCTCCCTACTTTCCTTTCCATCGCAAAATTCAGAATTAGGAACGTAGCTAGCCTTAGTACTCAATAGGTATCAGTGCCACTGGCTCTTTAACACCATAATAAATCATTCACTTTAGCCAACTCCGGACTTATAGATCAAGTAGCAAACGATGAAAGAGTGTCTGTTAGGGGACCCAAAGTGATTGATCATAGAAAGATAGTGCTACAGAGGATGATCCACTTCTCTGGCTGGTCTGTCATCGATCGTTTTTAATAGTGAGATGGAAATTCTCTTAGCTCCGTATAATGAGTGTTCCCATGGAGCTAATAGTTCTCCATACATGGAATCTTCTATTGTGGCAATAAAGCACGAGTACCAAGGAACCTTTCCTGACACAACAGGTTAGAAAAACTATTCTTTTAGGAACCCCTTCTTTCAGGCCATCTCCTTAAACGAACCCGAGGCCCGTACGAACCGACTTCCTGAGGAAAGAAGAGAGTAGAAATTCCGAGGGCTTGCATATGTAGTGATACCTGCAACAGCATCCTACCCATTCCTCACTCTGATCTATTGTATTTTACATGATTATTCTCATCCTTTCGAAAAACCCTTTCCTTCAGGTATTTCCTTTTAGTAAATGTTTTTATCCATGTATGGGTAATTTATCATGTGTATGTCTAAATTTTGAAGGGAGTAGAAGCTCAAACACTAGCCAACGTTTATTTGGCATTGGAGCATGATCTAGAAGTAATCCCTGTAAGTATTTTTTTTATTATTCCTGTCCCTTCTTAATTAATTCCCTTTGGTCTTCTCTGTTGCATGAGTTTATGCTTTTTACCTTTTTCTCTCCTTTATCAGTAATTTGAAATTCTCTTTTATCTTCTGGCATGTTGAAGTTATTGTCATATATTGGTTCCTCATGTTTTTCTGAGAGGAAGTTGTCAACTGAGTGTTTGTTGTACGTATAAATCAATTGTAACAGGTACTCAACAAAATTGATTTGCCTGGTGCTGAACCTGATCGCGTTGCTAAGGAGATTGAGGAGGTTAGTTTAGAAGAATACAGACCAGCAATTTCATTTAGCTTAGCCTTCTTTCAAACTAGTTGCTCATGCTTACTTAAATATCAGAATTTAGGGCTGTACTTAAGGGACTTCTTTTTTCGTGTGGCTTTTAAGGTTCCTTCCCCCCTCCACAGGTTATTCCCTAGTGACTAGTGTTAATGACAACTTGGTCTATCTTTACCATTTATGCTTCTCTTTACATATATGCTACATGCCGGCTGCCTAAGTGCAATATATTTCGTAGTCCATATAGCAGAATAATTGATGGAATGTGTGTAGGCTGTCCTCATAACTATCTCGGATGATCTCCGAAGTTTGTTGATTGTATAAGTTGCCAACATCATAATGGAATTCTCTCAGAGTCGTTTTCTGGTTGCTTCTTGGATAACTAATAAGATATATTACAAAGATATTAAGTGGGTCTCACCTATGCACAAAGGTAGGATAGACCGGATACCCTTATGCCCTATTGGCGTATGGCTATAATGTGTTTGTTTATGAAATTATGGAGAAGATAAGCTCTGCTAAAATGCAGCACTTGGTACCAACAGTACAACTTAGGATCATAGGAATGACCAAGAAAGTCTTTGTATCTGCGTTTTGTTATGTGTATGTGTATTGTTGTCTACTTCAAATACTCTGTCAGGAATGGTGGGGTTTAAGATTGATAGATATATAAAACGAGTGGGTTAAGGATGTTGTAAAAGGTCAAAGGAAGGGTAAATTGTTGAAGCTTGAAAGCGTCCTCTGGCTATATGGTTTACTTTGACGGAAACAGCTCAGCAGATTGTTGACAACAACAACAACAACAACAACCTAGTATGAATCCCGCTCTAGCTCTGTGGAGGTCCATGATGTGCAGCCTTACCCTTCTAACTTATCTAGGATGACTAGCTAGAATTGAACTATGATTCTGAAAATCTTTCTTCGGAAGATTACCAAGAATTATACTCTGATCTTTTTGTTGTGTAGATGGCATACTTGGCTTGTCTTTTGGAATGATTGTTCTGCAAGTGTCGTTGTTGAGTTGTTACTTTAGTTCTGGGGCGAATCAAAGTTATTTCCGGTCAACCGTCCACTCAGGTAGCCCTATTTCTCGGTAAATAGCATTGGAGCTCGAAGGTAGCTTGCTTACCAAGCCACCCACTTGAGAAGCCTTTATTGTTCTCTGCTTTAAACTGTAAGATTCAGGCTGCCGTGACCTGCGGACGCCTACTCGTCTATCAGCCTTTCGATTGGAAACGAAAGATAAAAATTTCTGGTTAAGCATGTTCCGCCAAAAAATATACTTTCTATGGAGGCGGGGGTTATAAATTTCTTTCATTTCTTATTATAACAGCAACTTGACTAGCAATTTATTTAGGACTGCTATGCAGCTGGCTCCTTGTAATGTGGGCCATTATGCATAGTCTACTCAACAACTGTGTCATAAACCCTGCGTTGTCTTGCACTTGAGTGGAGCAATTGAGAGTGGGACAAGAAGAGGGATAATTTTAGAGTGATTGACAGTAATGTCTTGAAGCCAATAAGGATGGGTGACCATTCAGGAGGCGCCAAGGGTGTCCTTGACGCTGCCTCCAGGAGGATAACATGACTTGTAACCAAGGGTTCTGAGACTGCAACATAACATCAACGTGTGCAATCGTGATGATCTCAACGTTTGCACTTGTGAGGATCTAGGAAATATGAGTGGTACCCACAGGAATAAGGTTGAGTTGCAATCTGCTGTTAGTGAAAAAAACATTCGTGAGGGTGATGTCAGTAGTTGTGATGATGGGCCAAGTTCTTTTGAATCTTTTCAGGATGAAACATTCTACTTTGGAGCCGGGGGTGTTCTTTTGGATGAACTGAAGATGATGAATGATGTACATATGCCTAGGGATTGTGAGTCTCTTGTCTCGGAAACTCAGGTTACGGATTGCAAGATAATGCAATCTTGGATGAAGTGGGTGAGCAAGCTCCCGTGGAGCAACTTCAAGGCTGCAACAAGGTTTCCGGCACTACAGAAGTTATAGACACTTTCTAATTACAAGGACAAAGGGAATGGACTCCTCCTACCCCATTAGGTATTATGTATTCAACCTCTGCAGCGGCTTGAGTCAGTAATATTTTGTAGCAAAGGGGCTAATGAGCGATTTACGAATTTAGTTTTACAAGCGAAGATGAGCTTAGTCTTCGCTGAGGAACATCAGAATTCAACCCAAGCACTGACCCCACTGACCCCAAGTGTATACTAAGAAGAAGAAATATAGGGGAGATCCAGAGCTATAGAAATTGAAATCTAGTGTCAATTATAAGGGGTTCGACCTTAGGAAGGCTTTCATCTATCGTATTTAGATTTATTAGGTGTACTTTATATTCTTCCAAAATCTTCTTCTCCTTTGGGTGCTTGTATTCTCCTTTATCTTTGTAGTACTTTAAAGTCTTATAAGAAATTATGCGTTCTCTTGCACATGCATAGGTTTTATCCACAAAAACATGATCTGGACTAAATCCACACATTTTTAGCTGATTCTTTTTCTTTCCTTATAGGTAGTTGGATTGGATTGTAGCAATGCAATTCGCTGTTCTGCAAAGGTCAGTGCAAAGATATTGTATATTTGAAGCTATTTTTCACATTTCCTCATATTTTGCTCTCAACTTTGTAAACTTTAATTACTTGTAGGAGGGAATCGGCATAACTGAAATTCTTGATGCTATTGTTGAGAAGATTCCCCCACCTCCTGATAGTGCCTCAAGGGCCTTAAGGGCTCTGATTTTTGATAGGTAATCTAGGTGATCCCCTTGCTTTTCTTATTGATGCGAGAACAACTGTAAAAAAAAAAAAATACAAGCATTGAACTCTTTCATTCTTGCCAAAAAACAAAGCTAGGCAATGCCCTTAGCATTTTCTGGTGTATTTTGCTTTAGCTATTAACATGGACCTACTGTTGTTTAATAGTTTTTATTCTGTAAAATCTTGCTTATGCTTGCTCTTTCTCGCTCATATATTATTTTTTAGAATAGGAATACCGTGGATGAAATAAGAGAAAAGGGTGGGGATGGGTGCTAGTTGTTAGCAATCTATGGAGTTCCCCTGCCTGTGTACTTTTTATTTGTTATGGAGTACCCCGCCTGTTTTTTTTTTTTTCATTCTGTATGGAGTACCCTGTTTTAGTTACTCTACATGACACCCTTTTACTTCAAACAGTTTTCATGCTGTAGCCTTGTATATTTCTCTCTCTAGACTTCGTCTAGTGTATAAAGAGGTACGAATGCCAAATGATGCAGACATGTTATGAAGTCAGCCTAGTCATGTCCTGTTAATAGCCTCCAAAAGACTTACTAGCTCACATTAGTATAGAGTAAATGCTTATAGTATATGGGTACTGATTTTGAATGTAATAGCTGTGAGATTGTAGAGCAACATAATTAAAGGGAATTAGGTGGCAGAGGGCATGATCAGCACAAGACTATCACATAAATTAAAACAAAAGTTTCTTGAAAATTAGTTGGGGTGTAACGAGATAGCCATTTAGGTACACCCGAGGTTGATAAGTGTCATGTGTCTGAATATATGCAC
>CAAKMY010033453.1:0-20883 GCA_901111285.1 Corrigiola litoralis | reverse complement strand
CTTAATTGTCATTTAATATTGTTTACAGTAGTAAATATTTCAATTTAACTCACAATGTAATTAATATATTACTGGTAACATTAGTAAGATCTTTCATAATGAAAACTAAAAGTATATCTTTTCCTTAAAAGTTTCATGACAAGAAATTAAAAAAGAAAATTATGAATAACTATAAAACCCGAGCAACGCCGGGCCCAAACACTAGTTTGTGTTAAAACTAGACGGTCTCTTCCTAGACTTTCGGAGAAAAATAATAACAATATTATTGCCTACTCCATTGCATAATCTACTCATATTTCAGTGATTGAAACCGCTAATTAATCTCAGTAACATTTAAGCCACCTACTAATTATTATCTACCTTGGACTTTCCTCAATTCCTCCACCATATAAAAGTTGATCACAAGACAAACAAATAAGTCCGCCAAACTGTTAAATACTTTACTCCGTAAGGAACAACATAGAAAAAGACCACACCACATCACATTTCGAGCCCCACTCCCCTAAAAAAGCAAATTCCATGATTAAACAAGTAACTCTGCTCACTAACTTACCACCCACTAGACACTACTAGTACAACAACAACTACTACTAATTTACTAGATCTTTACTCACATGCGCAAAACTCCTCCATAGTCCAACCTTTTCACCAAATACTGTACCATTTACTCAAAAAAGAAAAAAAAAACAAAAAAAAAGTGCCCATGATAAGAAAACATGGAATACCCAAGATGTGGGATTTAGAAATATAGTAGTAGTGTTGATTTTGCGTGCAAAGAGTGAGGAGGATGAAGGAAGTGGTGGGGAGTCCGGGGTCGAAGACGGGGTTGATGCTGAGAGTAGGGCAGTGTGGCTTTGCTGCTGCTTCTATTGCTCTTATGCTCTCTGCTGCTGGCTTCTCTAATTATACTGCTTTCTGGTAAATGTTTTTGGTTTTTTGGAGTTTTTATGTTTGGCTTTTTTTGGTACTGTTTGTTTTGTTTCTTTTTTTGTGTAGGTTGGTTTATGATGTTTAAGTTGTTTGTTGATAATGTGATGACATGAGTTAAGTAAGTACATGTGATTGTCAAGTGGGTTTTACTTAGTTTCTATTTTTGGGCATGGTAGTTTTAAGTTGTTTGTAGATAATGTGATGACATAAGTTAAGTAAGTACATGTGTTTGGTAAGTGGGTTTTAGTTAGTTTCTATTTTGGGTAGGTTGACATAAGTTCAGTAAGTACATGTGATTGATAAGTGGGTTTTACTTAGTTGCTATTTTTGGGCATGGTAATTTTATTTTGTTTCTGGATCATGTGATGACATAAGTTAAGTAAGTACATGTGATTGGTAAGTGGGTTTTAGTTAGTTTCCATTTTTGGGTAGGTTGGTTAATGATATATTATGGTGGTTTTTAGTTGTTTGTGGATGATGTGATGACATGAGTTCAGTAAGTACATGTGATTAATAAGTGGGTTTTACTTTGTTTCTATTTTTAGCTAGGTTTTTTTTTTGGGTACAAATAAGTTGGTTAATGATATATTATGATGGTCTTAAGTTGTTTGTGGATAATGTGATGACATAAGTTTAGTAAGTACTTGTGAGTTGTGATTGGCAAGTGGGTTATACTTAGTTTCTATTTTTGGGCATAGTAATTTTAAGTTGTTTGTGGATAATGTGATGACTTAATAAGCAAGTACATGTGATTGATAGGTGGGTTTTGCTTAGTTTCTATTTTTGGGCAAGTTGGTTTGTTCATGATATATAATGGTAATATTAAGTTGTTTGAGGATAATGTGACGACTTTAATTAAGTTAGTACATGTGATTATTATGTGGGTTTTACTTAGTTTCTATATTTGGGTAGGTTGATTTTTCAACCCTTAAGAGATCTCTAGGCTTATATTTAGGTTATTTATGGATATTGTGATGACATAGATTAAGCTAGTACATGTGATGATAAGTGTGTTTTGGTTAGTCATATTTGGGTAGGTTGGTTCATTGTATGTTAGGTTACTTATGGATGTGTGATGACATTAACTAAGCTAGTACATGTGGTTGATAACTCGGTTTTGCTTAGTTTCTATGTTTAGATTGGTTGGTTCATGATATGATGTTACATTCAAGTTATTTGTGGATAAGTCAATGAGGTCTTAAAATATTGTCATATTTTCACAATTTTGAGCTGACTTTTCTGATGTTGCTCATCAGTACGGGATAATCTTCGGTAATTATATCTAGTCCGTGCAGTTATTTTAGGGCCTTTGTAGGAATTGTCTTCCCCTGTTCGCAAGGAGTTAGTGTTTCAAAGCTGACCTTTACGTCATTCTTCGTTGGATTCTCACTAAATCCCCCACCAACTTGGGTGTGGTGACCTACGTAGAAGCACATCCTAGCTTTATACAAGATATTGATTTTTTCTGGTCTATATTTAAGGTTTCTTCAAGAATTGACATCCTTTTGATCGATTTTATTCCATTCAAGTAGTTGTTGGAATCTGAATAGTGAATGCTATGTGAAATCCAGTTATTTGTTAATCCTGCCTAGGCTTTGACTATGGGGTTTCCTTAGAATGCTGGAATCTTTGAACTAGTCTCTGATGCTTTCTTTGAGAATATATGAAATGAGGCGCTTTCTAGATGAAAAAAAGTTCTTTAAGCTGTACGCTTTTAGAATGTGCGTTTCTGTCTAGGATTTCTAGTAATTGCTACTGCTTTATCACCTGGGACCGGGACGGCAAGAAAAGTGAATGAAGGTGACCCTTGTAAATTGTGATGTATCTGTTGAAAATCTATAGGATTACGTACTAATTGCTGTATAAGTGAGACCAATAGCAAGATACGTTTCCTTTTTGAAGAAGTTAAATAGAAGTTGAGGAACTAATAGTAGTCATGGAATTTCATGTGTGAGGCATTGTTCCACATCGGTAGGTTGAGTGGGATGACTTATGTATATAAGTCTAATGGGCTACTCCTCCTATCGCCAATTGGTTTTAGGATGGAACCTCACTAGACTTATGGTCTGGGCGAACTCCTCCTTGGTAATCACTCCTATAACAAGTCATCGATAACGTGGCAGCAGGTTCTGGTTCAGTGCCTCCACTTATGGAAAGGGTTGATTGTGAAACTGAAAAACATTTTTTTTGGCTGCAGTTAGTCGGATAAATAGCTTTAGTAGGTTGTAATTCAGTTACATCGGTATTTTAGCAACAACTTGTCGAAGGAATCTCTATCAACACGTACACAGATGAGAGTTGGTTATTTGACCTAGGCTGGGTTGGGCATAAGTCCTTATTTTTTAGATGTTGAATGTAAATTGATGGAGTCTCTAATATTTGTATATTAGAATGATGTGATACCTTTTTTTATCTCATGAGTGGTGTTTTTAAGCCAATCTCTTACTTGTGGATTCCTTGATTTTTTGCTCATAAATGAGAGTTACTACTGTAGGCCTGTTTTGAATATGGGATGATCATAGGAGCACTGTTTCATGGCTTTCTTGCAAAGTGCAGTTCTAAAATTAGTTTTGAATCATAACGACTGATCTATCCTCTGATAACTCTGATATGTCGCACATTACTGCTGGCCTGTAAAGTATTAATTCCTGTCCTTTTTATCAGCCTTATCTCCCTGTGGTGGTTATGCTTTCTTGTTTTCCAACGAAAGCTGAACATTCCTGATGCATTCATTTCTCTTGACAACTTGCTACCATAATTATCTTTTATTTTATTTCCCCTTCGTTAAATACAATATCTGAAATATTCGTTCCGGTTGTTCTAACTATGGCCTTTTGACTCAGCTATTTAATTGCATCTATGGGGCTTCAAGTATTGTGGAGCTTTGGGCTTGCATGTCTGGATGTCTATGCCTTGAGGATAAAACGAGATCTTCAGAGTCCTGTCTTAGTGAGCCTTTTTGTTGTTGGCGACTGGGTATGTAAATAACTGACTAGACTTCTGTGGTTATAGTATGCTTGTCTACTAGTCAAATGTTTCAATTTGCAAGAGTAACGATAGTCAGTTTATAAGGGATTGTCTTATTTTGGGGTCTGTACTGTAGATTGTTGTCAGTTACGATACAATTGTGGTGCTAAATTGCTAGTAGCAGCTTACGCCTTGGTGTTCATAGGTTCTCTAGATTGAAAAGGACACGTATGCTCTTAGGTGAATTCTTTACTGGCAATTTGTGACCTTAGTTACTTTAAGGGGTCTAAAACTCTTCGGTGTAAAAGGGAAGAGAATGTACATGTACTTTTATGGAATAGAAGGGAAGAAAAGAAAGAGAAAGATGGGACAAAGAAGAGAGGAAGAATAGAGAGAAGGGACAAAAGAAGTTGAGAAAACAAAATACATAAAGAGAACTAGGGTTGAAGGGTATAGGAGGGAAAGTTGGTTGGAGGGATAGAGTTTTAATTTTATTCACCGGAAAATACTCGAATATTTCCATTAGGGACCACATATCAAAATTGTTATTGATTTTAGAACGAAGTGTTTTAAGTGGCAGTTATTCTGAAAAAAATATATTATATCAGGTAGCTGTTTTTGAAAAAGTGAACTTAATAAGGAAGTTAATATCAATTTTCCAAATTAGTATAGGTTACATAATCACCAGGCACATTTTTTATATTTACCCTATACATATTCACAAACTATGCACCTGGTGCATAATATGACCTATAGAACTTTTTTTGTGCTCACTACTTTTTATGACAGATCTGGAACATATGTACTTCCTCACTTCATGTAACATGAATTAGTTCTACTGTCTTTTGAATATATCTCCTTTTGGGAGCAAATATAGAAAGTGTTGCACGTAAAACCGGTACGAGAACTGAAACGGGTACTTGTACGGGGACGGAGAAACGAGATTTCTCTAAAATCAAGGGTACGGGTACGGTAAGGAAACTTTAAGGAAAAAGAAAATTTTGAAAAGAAATAGGAAAAATAAATGCAAGTATGTTCAAAATGAACTAATTATGTAGTCAACTATGTCAAATTATAGTACTTTTTTTAGCCACAACAACTTACTCATCCAAAATTAGAAGAAAATATTAGTAGAATATGAATCAATACACATTTCAATATGAAGCCAAGTTTCCTAGGTGTTTCCGGGTTTCCGGGTTTCCGAAACGGGTACGGGTACGGGAAACGGCAATGGTTAGAAATAATCGTGTTTCTAATAAACTGTACGTAGAAAGCAGTAGTTGATGCATAAAAAAACTCAGGATTCGTGATGCTTTGACTATCTGAATTCTATTAACCAAGAGAGGAAAGCTTTTGATAATTTTGGAACTGAAACATAGGTTCGGATAAAGTTGAATCATACTACTCTTTTTATCCCTTTGTTACCATGTGTACTCCCCTCTATCAGTTTCTCCTCTTTATGTGGAAAAATGGATAAGTTCCTTGGGAGAGGCGCACTTGCCGAGTAAAGGGCTTCTCTTCTGTTGCTGATACGGGGGAGTTCTCACAATAGAAGTTTTGGTTAGTTGTCAGTTTGACCCTCTGTCTCCCCTATCTCTTCTTCTTTTTCTACTCCAATTTCTTAGCCAAGTTCCATTAGTATGATAAGAACCACCCACCCATCTTATAGCCATCAGAAATGAGACCCAGTGAACTCATGGCTGCCCACCCTAAGCGACAAGGATATGTTGCTTCAGATGTCACCTAGCCTCGACATTTTTACAATTTACATGAAAGAAACCATTACCTACTTATGCAAAATACCTTTGTGAAAGATTAATTTATGGTAGCGCTAAAGAGATGGGTTTTATATCATTGAAATGAATTGTAATAAGAATCCCTACTTTAAGATGTTAAGTTCAAAGGGCAATATTTTTTATGTCATAGAGCACTAAACCATTACCTTTCAATTAAATAGATGTGTAGGGCATAATGGACTCATATAGCACTAGACCATTACCTATGGCTTGCGGATGAGGCTGGGAGCTTATGCTTTTTAATAGGCTCATATCCACAATTGTGGTGGTATGAGGTGGCACACTTGATAGGATCTATCTACTTGAGTGGGGAAGGCATATGTAATGAAGGGCATGATGACTCTTGCATATGTCTGAGTTCTTAATGGTGGTGGAGGAATTGATCTCCTCACCTTTGGTCGCCTCCTATAGGATAAAATATAGTGATAACTCCTTTACTTACTGATAATCCGGGTGCAGGCGTATGGCCACTGAGAGGTGCCGAACTAATACTCGCGGAATGACTAGTCTATGAAAGAGGGGAGTGTATTATGAGTGATGCACATGCTACTCCCTATATAGTGCAAAAGGAAAGCTACTTTGTAGGTTATGTGTGATAGCTTTGGAATCTGCTATGTGTTGATTCAAGTTGCTATACATAAACATTTATGCTCTAAACTCTTTCTTTTCATGATCTTTGTGAGCCGTTCTTTCCTTTAAGTGACACGCCACATGGGTCCTCCTCTTTTGTTACATCCATACGTGCTGGTGCCCGTATCCATGTCGTTCACTTTTTTTCTTTTACCTAATTATGGCCCTACCTTTTCCTAAGAGTTTGCTTGGGTAACTGGATTTGGAGGGAAAGGAGAGTGAGGGTCCCGTTGTTTGGATAGAGGATTGGGGAAGGGGACGGGAGGGAAAAAGAGTGATCCATTTTCTCTCCTCCTTTAATAAACCAAATCCCTCCAAAATTGGAGCGGGAAAATGGAAGCCCATCTCCTCCCTCCCCTCTCCTTCTGTCTCATTCTCTCCCGTACCTTTCCCTCCAAGTTTGATATCCAAACAAAAAGAGTGTAAATGATACATGATTTTTCTAAATGTATGTAACCTCTTTTCCTTCTGCCTCTCAAACACATAATTAAACATATAAACACAAACGATTACTCTTATATACTGAGATCTATTATTCATTTTGTTGATGAGTGAATATAGTCATTCCATATGGTCTCCGATTCCTGCTGGTGCAAACAAAGATCATGGTTGTTTTAATCATGGAGGACGAGCCAGTGTAAAGAGCTTTGCACCAGTTTGCTCGTGGAATTGTCTTAAGGACAATGCTTCTGCACTGCGCAACGAATACATTCTTCTGTGTCAGTAAAGTCTATTTTATTGTTGTGATTAACATAGCTATCTCCAACAACCAGTACTTTGTACTCCTTAACAATCTTGATTGCGAAGCTTCATCACTAAAATGAGATTTGGCGGGCAATAAGAGGCTTTCAGAAAAGAGTCCATTAAATGGCTCCCCAGTTGATGTCTCTTGGCAATTAGAGCACTGCCCTTTTCGTTTTCAGGCTAATAAAATGCTGTTTTGGGTTAGGAATATGGGTGATAATGAGCTGAGCCGGCTCGCGAGAAGCTCGAGATCGGCTCTGTCAAAGCTCGATGAAAGCTCGATTCGTGTGAGCTCGACTCGAGTCTGAGCTCGGCTCGACTCCTAAACGAGCCAAGTCGAGCAAGGCCTTGGCTCGGCTCGTTGAGCTCGTGAGCAGCTCGAGTTTGAAAAATATATGAATAATATTGACCTTTATTTAAACAATAAAATCAATAACTAATCTTTCTTTTATTATGGTAGTAATGTTTTTGCCAATTCATCATAGATTTTAATTGACATGAAGATAATTGACAATTCAGATGAAAATTATTATAAATTTTAGTAAACAAAACGACGAAAATCACAATTATATATAGGCTCGAGTTGAGCTCGTGTTCGGCTCGAGCTCGGGTTTAAGCTCGCAAGCTTAAACACAAGCCTGTATTTTTCAAGCTCGAGCGAGCTCGAGATCGGCTCGAGCTCGAGTTTAACTTCACGAGCTCAAGCCGAGCAAGGCCAAGCTCGGGCTCGGCTCGGCTCGGCTCGTTATCACCCCTAGTTAGGAAATTCTCTTCTTGTTATGGTACTCACAGTAGAACTTTTGTGCCAGGTGACAGCGACTTTATCACTTGCAGCTGCGTGCTCATCAGCAGGGATTGTTGTTCTATATTCAACGGACCTTGGCTTCTGCAGATCACAGCATCTTCCTTGTGGCAAGTACCAGTTATCTGTAACCTTTGCCTTCATCACCTGGTTTCTTATTGCCATATCTTCTCATCTGATGTTTTGGATTTTGGCTTCCGTCTGAAATTTAAATGGATGATATGGCAGCTACTTTTTGACACGCTGTGCAGTCCTGCTTCACGTGTAAATGCCAAATTTTCTTTTCCTTTCTTTTATTTTACTCCACAATCTTTCCTTCTTTTTTTAACCCTGTGACATTGTAAGGTGTTTTAACATACTTTCGTTTTGAATGCCGATCCAGATTTTGTCTTAGATGTTAGAAAGAGCCCTGTAATCTCACTGCTCCATTTGATTATATCGCTGTAAAGAATTTGATGTGTTTTTGTTGTTTTTGTCAAACATAGCAAGGACTCCAATCTTATATTGTGCGTTGTGTTGCCCAGATCAGTGTGAGAATATAATTGTTTTTTACAGCATTGTTACTGCACTGCATTGTGCTGATTCTGCGTATTAATTCTGATGTACTTCTTTAACCTTACGAATAAGACTGGGATATGCTGACAATGGTCATGATTCAGTCACGGATAATGTATGATACTATGATCTGTATCCAAAGTAGTACTGTCTGTTCTGAGTGATGGTAATACACAGTCTTATTCTGTTAATGAAACTTTTTCAGAGTTTGCATATGGTGGAAGCCCCTGAATGGTTGATCTTTCAGTGGTTGTTATTAGAAATTCCATATAGTCAGAGCCGTTGAATGGTTGATTTTATGGTGAGATACAACCAGAAGAATTTGAGGGAGATGATGGGTTCAGGATCGAGGAAGTAATATAAGCTTCCAAGAATCTGAACACAAAATGAGGAAAGTGGAAATATTAAAGCTGGTTTTGTGATTAAGTTATCTTACCAAAAATGACCTAAATTCTGAAAAATGTAAGACAAATCAGAAAAAATAGGATAACTACATATAAGTTGAGCAAAAAGCTTGAATGAAATTTTGATAGTTAGAAGATTTAAGATAGCTTCAAGCAAGTTTAGTATCGAAAGTAACTTCTGAATTCTGATAAGTTAAAGACTGATTCAAGTGACTTTTTCTTTTTAATAATCGATGAAGATAGGTGTAAAGAAATGTGCTTTTGTTATACAATATAACAATTTCATTCAAAGTTGTAACTCGTGAGGGGATTTCTGTGTGCAATAAAGGGGTATGGTATTGTTATTTGTAAGCGCAAGGAACGAAAACCAAATCGTTGTTTGAGATCATTCTTTTCCCTTAAACGGACACTCTCCTTCCTTTTTCCACTCTCCTTACTTCACCTCCGGCTTTCCGTTTTCCATCCCTGGATTAGAAAGTGCATTTGCAAAATCCTTAGATCATGTAGCAGGACTTTAAATTCTAAAGCAAGTGCAATTTTCAAAATCTGCTTCAGAAGTTAACAAGTTTTCAGGCTAAAGAGCGAAAGTATTTTTTTTCTATCATCATACCAAAGCCCATATGCAAAGTAAAATGACACTGTGTATTTGTGTATTTGTACCACAAGCTCCATCCCATCCCATACACATAACATGTCAGTATGTCACTGTTAAATTAGGCAATCTACCACCAGCAAACAGTGCAATTGCAAAGCAATACAAGCATTAGATACTGAGAATACTTTGACTTGTAAAAATATACAAAATATGACCATTTGACAAGGTAAATTATCAAATCGCCAACCCTTCTGTACTTTGCAGAATAGCCATGTGTTAGACATATGCTTTTTGAACGCGAATAGTTATGCCACACAGGAAAGTGTACAAAATTGATGGTAAGATTTTATTCAACACTAATCTACATATCTTTTCCTACTTGTTGAGTGTAAATGTTCTCTTTGTCAACTGGTTCCCCCCTGCTAGAGGCATCAGCAACATTACAGGATTCTGAGTTCTTTCCAGTTAGCAACATTTTCTTCTTCTCGGATGGTCTAGGTCCTAGAGCACTTAAATCGATAGTAGCTCCAAAAGTCCGTGAAGACTGTATAACGGCATCATAAGCCCTTGACGATAGGTTTAGGCCCTCGTTTAAAGCCCTTAGAAATAAATCATATGCTAGCCTTGGTTTGCCATCCTTTGCAAGCGCTTCAATCAACGTTTGATAAGTGATCTCATTTGGTTCAATGCTCATATCTTTCATGCGCTGAAACCACTCATATGCAGCACCACCCAAATCACTCCTTGCACATACACTAATAATCGCGTTGAATGTAATAACAGTTGGAGTGTTTCCTGTTGAAACCATTTCTGTGATGATATAGTCAACAAGATGGAATTTACCAAGTCCAACATAAACTGAAGCCATAATTGTGTAAGAATATAAGTTGGGCTGAATGCCGACTTTGAGCATATGTTCCCACACTCGAACAGCCTCGTCATACATTTTTCCTTTCTCAAGAGCGCTAAGCAAAGCTCCATATGAGACTTCTGTAGGCTTTTCACCTCTCTCTACCATTCGCTGAAAAATTTTCACAGCAGCAGTTGATTCTGAAGCCTTTGAACAGGCTATGAGAACAGAATTCCATTCCCTACTTCTTGGTTTCAGACCTTTGGCTTCCATCTTGTCCAGCAACCTTATCCCCCAACTCCAAAATCCTCTTTTCCTAGCAGCACTAAGCAAAACATTAAAGTGAGAGACCACCAGTTCGTATGACAAGTTGTTTGGCTTTGGCCCCTTATCTAACAAATCCTCATAAATCTCCAAAGCAGCCCACCATTTTTTAGCCTTGCCCATCAACCAGATGATATGATTACAAACTGACAAACTTATATCTGAATGTCTTTCCCTTATTCTATTATACAATTCTCTGCCAACTGTATAATGCTCTTCACGCGTACACGCCCAAATAAGTCGTTCATATTCAGAACGAGTTGGTGCAAGGTTGGCTTTGTCCATCTCTATCAGTAACTTTAAAACATTGGTGGCGAACTTTCCCTCTTCAACGAGCCACCGTCGCATTACCTGGTAGCATATACGACTGGTGAAGTCCTTCAACTTCAAAAACTCATTTTCCCAATCCTCATCTGCATTTTTTTGTAGCTCTCCCCTCACATACTTCTCTCTAACAGCAACAAAAAGTGAAAGTGCTCCAAATCCATTTTCCATTCTGCGATAAGCCAACAAGGCCGTAGAATACGAAGCAGGAGTTGGGGATAGCCCCTTACGTTGAATATCCTCAAAGGTATCGAGAGCATCGGCTGCTCGCCCCTCATCCAAATATATGCCCATCAAAGTGTTATAAGTCACGACATTAGGTGGAATGCCAGCTTCATCTATAGCGTTCATGACCGTTTCGACTTTATCATGTTGTCCAGACTGCTTCACAGCACCCAGCAGACTATTATATATGAAAAGGTTAGGGCCATCAAAATATTGATTCTCCTTATGCTTCTTCTTAAGCCAATTAACAACGGCCATTGCTGGTTCTAGTCTCTTTTCTCGACCAAAAGTTCTTATGATGGAAGAAAATACTCGGAGAGGTAATTTATTCATGCCCTTCAAGACCTCTTCTACATCCTCCACTGACTGAGCGAGCTGTAAGCTTTGGGTAAGACCACGAACATCAACTTGTGTCGTTTTATCTGCCTCTAATATTTTCTTGCCTCTAAGTTTGCCTACAGTATCATCACTGTTTCCAATCTTCCTCAACTGCAACTCACCCTTCTGCAGATCATTTGGTTCAAGAGGGTCGGTATCACCTGCTTGAGTTTCCTCCGAGAATTTACTATTATGCTCTGCATTCTCTTCATTAACATCACCACCAATTGCTTGCTCCTCTAAAGCCCATCCCATTGGTAAACACATGCCAAGAGAACTATTACGCCCACCAGGAAGAACAATTTTACCAAAGAAACACCTGATTCCCAAACGAACTTGCGAGCTTCTACTGTGTTCTTGACTTCTATTTCGTGCTACATATCTCGAAGCAAACAAAAAATCAGGCTTCCCGACACTAACTACCAACTCATCAAACTCCATATTGATTTTCCTACATCTTCTTACAAACCCAAAAGGAGTGGAACCAAGCTGAAAACTGAGTGGGGGCACCTCCAAGAAGTGCCCTTTCAGAGGCCAAATGCTGCTTACAGCTTGCATTTCTGTTACTAAATCAATGATTAAACTCGATAACCATAACGACAAGATACAACTAGCTAAATTGCATATTAATTCACCCTTGAGCTCTTACTCCCTCCTAATTATCATGTACACCATGCTTATAGGGAAGCTAAAGAAGCAATAATGCAAAACCTGCGCAAGAACCAAAGAGAAATACTTAGACACCCTAACATCATAACATCATCCCCCCTAGATATGACAACACACTATCAAATCTTAAACACTTTAGGCCAAAATGTGAAAGTTACATCAAATACTCCCTCCCCATATAAAAATCACAGATTCTCAGAAAAGAGTATACTTTTATGATAAAGATAAGCTTCCTGGCTCTTGCAAGCTAACTCAACCCAAGCTTCCTGCAAGCCTAAGTCAAATCAGAGAAACATACCCTTTGTTTGGCTAGCATGGCTCCGTCTACATTTATCATACAAAAAAACGGTCTCTCCCAACACTTTCTACGGAAAGTTTTTTAGAAGAGACCGTCTAATTTTAAATAAAAGTAGACCCAATAAAGAGCGATATATTTCTTATTAACTTGGGCATGCAAAAAGCTTGTATTAATTTAGTTCAAAGGGGAGAAGCTCGTCTACTTTTATGATAAAAGGTCTTTTACAAGAATTTGTGCACTTCTTATATAAAAATTCCCTTAAATTCTGCAATACATTGTTTGATTCTCACACACAGCAGCAAGAATAATAACAAGAAAGATCATAAGTGCAAACTTTATACAGGCAATTGCTAGAACTGAAGTGATAAAAAAGACCCAACTTCTAGAAAACATGTCAGAAGTAAAGTATGATCTTTCTGGCATGTCCCATTTCTTAAATGAAAATCCATTAACAACCCAGTTCATAAAATAACACACTTTAATATTAAAGTGAAGTTGTCTAACTACCCCATACAATTACATAGTAGATTATAATCACATGAAAAGGGGACATATTTGAAGCCTTGAAGGGATAAAGATAAGTGAATATTGACCTCACACAACAAAATGAACAAAGTAGTATACATTATACATATGTACTTGTAAAGAATGGCAAGTTTAATGAACAAGAAAGATGAAAGCAGAAGGAAGTTGAACATACTTTAACTGAACAAGTGTACGTAGGCAGACAAGGTCCTTCACTTTGTGTTTGCTTATGTGTGTTTGTGATGGAGAGAAAAGATGGAAGCAACAAGTGAGTTAAAGAGACTATTATAGTTTTTTTTTTTTTTTTTTAAACTAGTGTTTTGTTGGAATTACACACTACACTCTTTTTTATGATCCATTATGAATCATAGATATGTTACACAAACTGTACTAAAAATACTTTTTTCGTAGAGCAAATGGGTAGGTAGATATGAGGATTCGTACAGGTGAGTTTCCAATCATTGGGTCAACCTTACTCTTTGAAAAAAAAAAACTGCTACACTAGAAAAGTTATTTTATACCAAATTTTATGGTGCCCCTCTAAAGGGAGTCACCGCTTTTCATCTATTTACTAGTAATTGACCCCGTGAAATTTACGGGGTTATTTCATGATAACTATTTTCTAAAATTTTGTTGATGTATTTTTTAGGTTATATTTGTTTCACATTTTACTTTTTGGTAGTTTTGTGGTCTTTATTATACGTATAATTTTGGTTTAAATTTTATTGTAGAAGAATAAAATATGAAAGGAATAATGAATGAAAAAATAATAATAAAATATGATTTAATGTATGCTAAGTTGGCAATGACGTGGCATTACAGGTGGCGGGCTCCACCTTTGACATTCGTGTAAATTTTTGCCACATCCTCAAACTACACCTTTGACATTGGTGTAAATTTTTGCACTTCATATGTGAAACTCTTACAAAAATGTCACCCTTAATTTATTTTTTATAATTTTTTCTATCAATCTTTTATTGTTCATTTTTTAATCATTTTATTTTTTACTTAGCTAATAAATATTATATAGAAAAATTCCGATTTTTGTATAGTTTTTATTTATATTCGATTAATTTTTTTGTGAGGTTGTAAAATTTTGTAGTTTTTTTGTGAGAAGGTTATATCAAAATGGGTTCCTAATTATATATGAAGGACAAAAATATATGAAGTATTGTATTTTTTTAATTATTAGTTTTATTTGATTGGGTTTTAGCAATTATAAAATCATTTGTAAAAGGTACAATACATAAATTCATCCTATCCAATGGAAACAGGCCAAGTGGCATCTTTGTCCCACTACTTGTTTTTATATATATATAAAAAAAAAGTATTTAACAAGAGGGAAACTATTTTCAAAATTCATGTTAAAGGTTGAAAGTCAAGGTTTATACCCAGAGCACTTAGATCAACTGGAAAGGGGTTGTTCTAGTTTAATCTGAAATCTCAGGTTCGAGACCCTGGAAATGCAGCAGTGCTAAAACTCAGAGGGAGAGCTTTGTCATCCTAGTGGTCCTACCCGGCTCGAATCCGGACTAAGCCGGATGGTGAAAAAAAAAGTCAAGGTTTATTTTTAAGAGAAAAACAATTTCATTTATTAAAAAGTCACACAACATCTACATGATATCAAAATCAAACAAATGCAAATCAAACCAAATTATAAGAAACTCAACTACAAGAAAAACCAAGGTCTTGTAAAGTAGGTTTGGCTCTTTAGTATACGCTCAGTCGTATCGTTGTCAAGTTATACAGTCTTTCACGAGACAAATGGTCCCACTGAGGGGGATAGATCCACTAAGGGGGATAGATCGATAAACTCTCAACTATAATGTTCTCCCCTTCAGGTCCACACGCATTAGCATAAGTTTTGATAATTATGGATATTATGTAACTTTCCCCTGAGTTTCGTTGGTTGGAGTAGTCACAAACTAATTACTTTGTTCAGGTATCCGTATGCTTGAGTAACCAAACTTTTCTCACAACAACATGCTTCTTCTTCTTGCACAACTTAGCCGTCTGCCCAATACTGTGCACACCAAGGGTTTCCACACAAATAGTCACCTCTTTACCGTTTTCATCGTCAAACACCAAAGTTCTAGGAAATTCTTGATTAATGGTAACCTAAACTAGCACTCTTGTATAACCAAGTCTAGTTTTCAATCTTGTAGTTTCATCAAGTTTAACTGATTTCCTAACAAACCAACTTTTTCAAAAGACAACTTTCTCCTCAAAACTCATCAACTTGACCCACATAGGAACACTATTTACTGTTGTTGTTTCAATTTCAATACCCTCATGCCATGCTATGGGGACCAGTAGTTTGTTATCAAACAAAACATGACCTGCAACCAAGACTTTCTCCAGGTCCTCCTTTGTTTAAAATCGGACTATATACACACCTTTAGGAAGCATAGACACTATATTCATCTTAAATGTCCCCCAAACCTTCCTCAATACGCCATTAAAAACCTCTAAGGGAGGCCTAACACCAATTAACAACATAATAGATAACCGCAGAGGACCAGTAGGTAATCTCATCATCAACTTCTTCACTACAAAGTTGTTGTCTTTTTCCCTTTTCGTTCACACTAACTGATTTCAGTAAATGTAGTGTCAAGGTACCAGGCGGACACTCTAGAGGAGGGGCCACTAGCACTCACAATGTTCCCCTAGAACAATATGACCTGACGTAATTTTTTGACTAGTGTCCTCCGGCAAGCCTGATTATGTTAATAAATCTCAATTATAATAAAACTGGATTTGATATAATCATAAGTTGGTTTCTGATACCTCCCTTTATGAGAAAACGAATCAGATCAAAACAGGTTGATTGTCGTATATTGGTAATGATTGGCCTGGTGGGGTTTGACATTACTGTCGTGAGACGACGATAATCAACTGATCCCTAAGGTCACACCTAAATGGTGAACCGACTCCTAAATACGACACGTATACTAGATACACATGGTCGTACTCCGATAAGGATAGCTTAGGGTTAGCTAAAAGATTATGTGTTTGTACCAGTTTAGAACTCGAGTTCGGGTTAATCAATTTAGTAATTTCTATACGATAATAAATTATAAATCAATTCATATTTGTTCTTATTATAAAGTAAGACTTTATTTATAACTAAGAGTTAGTTATAATCATGGTAAGTGAGTGATTAGCCTTGTTTAGTAGTACATACTAACAATGATGTAGAAATTAGTTAGTGGGAACTGTACGTAGTACAATTCCACTAACCTTTTTATAATGAGCAAGTTGGCAAGTTGGCCACTTGACTCATCTATAAACAAGAGAGTATGAGACCCAGGCTTGACTAAGTCTTCTTGATCTCATTCCCAAAACCTCAGAAATTTCCACTCACAAACACTCACATTATTAGAAAAACGAACAAGAGAAAAGCTTTCTCTTGTTCTCCAAAAACTGAAAATTTCCTAGGGCAGTTAGAGTAAGATTGTTTATCAAATCTTACATGCAAACACATGTACAATATCCTTATGATCTCTAGATCAAAAAGTATATAATAGTTATAGGATTTGGTTGAGATTAAGAGTTTCTTCCAAGGGTTTCTAGAAAGACCAAGAGAGGAAGAGTTGAAGCTTGGTGATCCTTGGGTGCTCACCTAAGGAGGCCTCTTATTCTTAAAAACTTCAAAAGTTCAAGAGCTCAAAAAGGTGTGGGAAGGAGGAACCATAAAAAAGGCAGCTCAAGAAATTAAATTCGTAGTTAAATCTACTAAGCTTCAAGGAGATTGTAAGTAAAAATCAATGGTACTTGCTTTCTTAGCTTTAATTCACACACACCATAATAAGATTTTGGAGTTAGATTAATTAAGGGATAATTAATCACTTATTATGAGATAATCAGGGGGTATAACCAACAAATGGTATCAGAGCTATGGTATGGCTTGCATGTGTGTTTTGGGCTAAATCGATTAATTAGTGTTAATTTGATTAACTTAATTAATTTTGTGATAAAATTGGTTTATCACCTAGTTCATATATATGATGTATGTTAATAATATCAACTAAAATGGTTTAGATGAGTAACTTTAATCAATTTTGAAGAATTTTTGCTAGTAGTATTGATGGGCTTGGATGACATATTCTTCTCGGTAAAAGTACAATCCGCTACTAGCGGACAAGGTCCGCTATTAGCGGATTCGCATCTGACACATAGAGAACGACATGTGTCCGATTCCAAAAATGTTCACAGAATGATTTTGAAAACCTAAGGAACAGTTCAGGAACCAGTGCACAGACCTGAACCTGTGTCCTTATGAATGAGGATTAGTACTAACCAGTACAAAAGACTAGCAACCCAATCAGACATTGTTAATTATCATCAAAATTAGGAAACCAACATAGTGTACATGCAAGGAGTTACTTTTCTAGGTGATGCTACCATGATCAACTGTAAAGCTGCATTGTTGACCCTTACTAGCTCAATATTCTCCCTAACCTTGCTAGGAACAAGAACATCAGCTTAATCGATCTTCACTATTAGTAAGATCCATTCTACCTAAGATTGCTAGGAAAAAGAACGTACTTCTCCTTCATCAATTTTCACTATTAGTTAGCTCTTGAGAGACCAGGCCAACAAATTCATCAACTTCCCTAAATTTAGCAGGTAGTTTCATAACACTTTTGTACCAACATTTTCAGACAAGCCAACATTTTTTTATTATTCGAGTTCACATTTTGCAATTTCTCACAAGTTTTCTGAAGTTTTATGAGATTTTTATTAGCTAGTTGTATATATCCTTGCCATTGACGCATAAATATACGTAGGAGATCTAGAATTCAAGATTTCTTGAAAAAGATAAGAGTTTCTCTTTATAGAATATGTCACCCCTTGACTTTAAGACACCATAACTCATATTTAGGGTTTAAAATTATGGTCCCTAACTCATATTATGTCCATCCTCATCATCAATTGATCACCTAAAAAAACAAAAATTAAACATCAAAAAATTAGAAGGTCCATTACGGAAAATGATTTTTACACTCCTCTGATTGATTTTTACACTCCCCATATGAGAGGAATTAAAAATTGCACAAAAATATGTGCTCTCACATGGAAGAGGCTAGTGGGAGTGTAAAAATAATTTATGGGAGTGTAAAAATCAGTTCCCGTCCATTACCACTTTCACCTACCTCTTATTATGTGGGGTACACTTACACCATATTATATGTCAAAGTATGGTTTTTATCAATGATATGATTTGACACGAATTTAATTCTTGGGAATTCCTTTCGATTATATATTACTTCTATCATTAGAGCCCACCAATTTTGTTTTGATTAAACACTATGTTTGGTAAAACTAAGTGAAAAGGTGACTGAAAACTGAAAAGGTATCGGAAAACTGAAAAGGTGACTGAAATTTTAAGGTGACTGAAATTTTTAGATCAGGTACCTCATGTAGCTTATTATTCCAGGTGATTGAAATTCATAGGTAGCATTACCAAACAACCATAAAATTTAAGCTACGTAAAATTTTGGTCAAACAAGACAAACTAGTCAAACAAGGTGATTAGAATGCCTTACCAAACACACTCAATATCACGAAAGCCGACTAAAACATTAATTAACTAAACAAGAAAGTAAAGCAATAAAATTCTTTTATTCAAACGGTCCCGTTAACGAGTTACCCGGGTAACTTGTTAAGCAAAGTAATAAAGGAAAGTTGTTTTTTTCATGTGTTATTACATAGGATACAAAATGCATATTTCCAAATATATGCATCATATATAATAATTTACTTTACTTAAACCATATTTCCAAACAAATTATTGCTTAAATAACTACTACTAGTTCACTGTTCCCACCCCATACACAACAATTACACCCATTATTGTAACAAGTCAAATGATTCCCGCCCCTGATTACTCACCGGTGAAAATTTAAAAACCACAAAATCATTATATAGATATTCTTAGGAGTAAAAAAGTTTGCAACTCAATAGCTCTCCATAATTTGAACAACACAAACTTGATTTACATCTGTATTAATTAATGATCCAAATGCATATTCAAGTACGCTACAGTCGTGTAGCCATGAATATTCATTCGTATTAATAGACAAAATGAGATAGTACAAATACATATGGTGGTGGCCAGAATCAGGGGTCTTTGGGTGGGTTTATAGACCTAAGTCATAGATGTCTCTGTACTTATTCATGCAAGGGTCAAGATTCAAGAAGGAATGAGAGGGAACAATATTAGTTAATTGTAATATGTTTTAGACCATAAGGATAACTGGAAGAATAGCCATGGATGAATTTGACAGGGAGAAGAAATTGGAGCTAGGAAGCAGGAGAGAGAGAATTAAATGGGGATGAAAGAATAAGGAAATTATTTATTTTGTTAGGAAGAAAATCTTTATAATGTTAACTGATGAAGGTTTGCTTGTAAAAAATTATTCTTTCCCAACTTAAAAGATAACAAGATGTTGAAAATTCCAAAATGCCCCTCTTAACAAGTTATCCAGGGTAACTCGTTAAGATTACCCTTATTCAAATGCAACTAACAACGAACTATATGTATCCAACACCAAACAACTATTTATTTAAAGGAGGCTATTACATGTCTATAATATAGACACTTTTTTGGTGTCTATAAATCATGTGGCAGTAAATTTAAGCATAGTGGCAGTAAATTTAGGTTAGGTAAAGAATAAGGTTTGGATGTGATTATAGGGTGGGAAATTAGGAAGGTAAGGGATTTTACAAATTAAAAAATCCTACAAAAATGAACAATAGGTCCAAGTATCCCTCTATTTTAATGACCCCTCCCCCCAACCACGACCTCCAACTCCAACTCCAACTCCACCCCACTACCCTGTCCTGCACCGACACCCTAGCTCCGCCTCCACCGCCTTCCCAGTCCCTCTAGCACCGGCGCCAAACCCAGCCCTACTATCCGTTTTACGGCCACCGTATAACCCACCATCGCCCTCCTCACAGCGTCGACCTTCTCATCCCCCCCTTCCAAATCTGTCGCCTCCTTTCCCTCCCTCCTTCCCATCTTGGTCGATGCCTCCCTCTTCGTCCTTCCCATTCCATATTGGCGGTAATAGGCGGAAACCCGTCGTCTGCTTTTTTGTCATTTGGTCCCTGAAAGTGTTGTCAAATACAGTTTACCTCCTTAGAATATCACTAAAACTTTCGTAGCTTGGTGGTGTGGGAGTTGGAAATAAGCTGACTTTTGAATGGGGTCTGGTTTCAAATCCCCTAAGCATCAGAATTTTCTTATTTTTTTGTTTTTAGGCTTTTAGCCTTATGCAACTTACTTTAAGTCTTTAACCCTATTAAGCTAAAACATATTACAAAAATACATCACTCAAAGTCCCACAAACTTATTACTTAAAACAAAATCCCCAAATTTTTCATTTTCCTCATAATGTGTCAAAGTCGCGCAATTTTTTTTATTAAACTCTTTATTGATCAAAACATCAAACGAAGTTAATTACATATTTTATTCTTCTTTACAAAGTTAGTGATATCACACCCATCTAAACCATATTAGCTATTAGTACTCACTATTTAATTAGAGTACGAACTATGAAGCTTCTATAATTCTAAAGATTTATAAATATAATTTCGTTAAAAATTTTAAAAAATGGACCCTTGAATCGAATTCGGAGCCTGATTTCCGGTGGGGGAGGATATCTTTTTTGCCGGAATGAGTCGTTGGCCACCGGTCAATAACGGTCAATAGGTGGTCAATAGGTGGTCAACGACCCCTTGACCGGTCAACTGAGGAGGAGGGGGTGGGGAGGAGGAATGGAGGGGTGGAGAGAAAATAAAGGAAAAGAAAAAGAACTTGTAAGGTGCATCCTCACCCTTGATTTTAGATCAAAGGGTG